>JAJEJO010000546.1:358088-389541 GCA_020662805.1 Glaucomys volans
TAACTTGTTCCTTGTACTTTTGTGTCAGATCTTTAGTAAAACAGTTTTGCTTAATGCAAGTACACAAAATCTTACCCCTGTGTTTTCCATTAATCATTTTAGAGTTTCAGCTCTTAAAGTTGATTTCCGTTTGGAAAGAACTTTTTAGTAGGTGTTATAAGGAAGGGGTTCAAAATCATTCTTTTGCATGTGGATATCCAGTTGTCAAAGTGCCATTTGTTAAAAGGTGTGATTCATTCTCCATTGTGTTTCATTGGCATGCTTGTTAAAAATCAATTAACCACAAATAGGAGAGTTTATTCATGAAATGTTAATTCTATTACACTGGTACATATGTATTTAATTATGCTTGCATCATACGCTCTCTGATGCTATAGCCTTGTAAGATGTTTTAAAATCAGAAAGGTTGAATCCTTCAATTTTGTACTTATTTTTTAAAAAATCTGGCTATTCTAGTTCCCTTGAATTCTCATAGTTTTTTGGATCAGTTTCTCACTTTCTGCAAAAATCCAGATGGAATGTTGATAAGGAGTATGTTCACTCCTAAGATCAATATGTGGAGTACTGTATCTTACGACATTAATGCTTCCAATCTATGAACACTTATTTAGATTTTTAATTTATTTTACCGGTATTATGGAAGTTTCAGACTAGAAGATGTCCATTCTTTTGTTAAATTTATTCTGAAGTATTTTGTTTCACTTTATCCTACTAGAATAGGATTGTTTCCTTAATTTATTTTTAGGAATATTTATTGTTGGAGTATAGAAATTCACTAGATTGTTTACATATTGGCCTCAATAGCCTACAATCTGTTAAAATCAATCATTAGTATTTATAAGTTTTTAGAGTATTTCTTAGGAAATTTTATGTACAAGGTTATAACATGCAAATATATGTAGTTTAACTTCTTTTTTTGCCATCTGGGTGCCTTTTTTATCTTTTTCTTGCCTAATTACCATTGCTAAAATCTCTAGTATATGCTTTAATAAATGTGGTGAGAGTGAACATCCTATCCAGAGGTGTTCACCATTAACTATTTCCTAATTTCTCTTGGTGTTTCTTCTTTGATGAATTTATAATTTTGGGAGTCTTATTTAATTTCCATGTATTTAGTAATTTCCTAAATTTCTTCTTGTTAATATATCATTTTCTTTCTGTGTGGTCAAAGGAAATATTCTGGATGATTTAGATCCTTTAAATATTTTAAAACTTGTTTTATATCCTGAAATGCAGTCTATCCTGGAGAATTTCACATGCATACTGGCAGAGAATGTATATTTTCCCCTTGTTGGTAAGTGTCTAGTAGGTCTAGTTGATTTAGGGTGCTGTTCAAGTCTATTTCTTTGTTGATCTGCTTAGTTGTTCAATTTATTATCAACATTGGGAAACTGAAAGCCTTATTATTGAATTGTTCATTTCTTTTTTTCAGTTCTGTCGATGTTTGTTTCATGAAGTAGGGGGCACTTTTGTTGAGTACATGGATGTTTGTAACTGTTATACATCCCTGATAGTTTTATCAAACAGTTTTACCATAATAAAATGTTCTTGTTTAGTTTTAGAAACCTTAAACCTTAAAGGTCTTTTTTGTCTGGTATTGTGTAATCAGTTCAGCTTTCTTAAGGTTTCTCTTTACACAGTGTGTCTTTTTTGCATCATTTTGCATTCAATCTATTTGTACATTTGAATCTAAGGTGTGTATAATGTAGGCATATATGTGGATCTTTTCAATCAGTCTCACAATTTATTCATTGTTTAATCAATTTCACTTTTTTTGTGGTGCTGGGGATTGAACCCAGGGCCTTGTGCTTGCAGGGCAAGCACTCCACAAACTGAGCTATATTCCCAGCCCTAATCAATTCACTTTTAGTACTACAATTGTGGATTTGTTTTTGCCACTTTTCTTTTTGTTTTTGTTTTTTTATTTTTTGATACTGGGGATTGAACCCAGGGGCACTCCACCACTAAGACACATCCCCAGCCCTATTTTGTATTTTATTTAGAGATAGGGTCTCACTGAGTTGCTTAGGGCCTTGCTAAGTTGCTGAGGCTGGCTTTGAACTCGCAATCCTCCTGCCTCAGCCTCCCAAGTGCTGGGATTACAGGCGTGCACCACTGCACCCGGATCCATTTTTCTTTTTGATTTCTAAGTGAATCATATTTTTCCCTCTCTGTTCCTTCAACATAGCTTTCAGTAACATTGAGTAACAATTTTCTAGTACAATATTTTAATTCTTTTAAGAGTTTTTCATTATGTGTGCATGACTGTGGGGGGAATTTTCTTATTGGTTTCTAGTGCTTGATATCTTAATTATTTGGAATTAATTTATATTTCTTATAAATTAATTGTATTAATTAACTTTATGAATACATTTATTATCAATTAATTTTATAATAAATCAAAATTTATATTTTATAGATTAATACATTCCTGCATTCACTCTTCCTTTTTTGTGCAATATATGTTAAAAACTAAACAACGTATTGCTATAGTCATTACTTTATGTATTATTAGTTTTAATGAAGCTGTAATAAGAAAAGGTGAGCAAGTGTATAATTATAGGTTTTATTTTATTAACATTTCTATTTGCAATTTCTCCTTCCCTTACTTTTTCCTGTGGATTAGAGTTACCCATTAGTGCCATTTCCTTACACCAATGCTTTGTTTCTAATCTACCTTCGTGCTATTATTTCTGTTGTAGGTCCAGCAATTATTTTTCACATACATTTAGAGGAGAAAGGAGAAAAATTATAAAGTTATATTTTTATAATAACCTATGTAATTAACTTTACTGCCTATATTCTACAAATATGGATTCAATTACTTTTTGGGGGTCTATTACCCTAAACCAAAAAGATTAATTTTAGTATTTCATGTAATGTGGATAAATTAGCAATTTATTTTCTCAGTTCTTGTTTATCAGGGAAAGATTTTTATGTCACTTTAATTTTTAACAGTTTTGCTTGATATAATTATTGGTTAACATTTTTGCTTTCTTCTTCAACTCTTTGTGTAATTCCACTGCCCTCTAACATTGATCATTTCTAATGAGAAGTTAACTTTTTATATTATTGGAGTTCTCTTTTATTATTTATATTAGGACATCTTCATGTGTGAATTTTTTTGTTTATCATACTTGGAGTTTGTTGAAATTCTTGTGTGCATATAGTATTGGTTTTCATCAAATCTGAGCAATTTTCATCCACTATTTCTTCTAATATTGTTTCAACTCCTTCATTTCTGCTTTCCTTCTTATAGCCACTTTCTTCAAAATTCAGTGCACTTGATAGTGTCCCATATACTTTATGTTTCCTTTTGTTTTTCCACTCTTTTCTGTAACTTTCATAATTGCTATCAAGCAATCAAATTTTTCTAATTATTTATTCTGCTCTTTCAAATGTACTATTCCCTCCTTTGGGTCATTTTCTTTTTCATTTCGGTTATTGTGCTTTCACATTCCAGAGCTTTTATTTGGTATTTTTATATATTCTATCTCTTTATTGGTATTCTGTATTTGATGAGATATTGTCATTTTGTCTTCCTTTACTTAGTTAAGTAAAATTTCCTTTAGATCATTTCACATATTTATAATGCTTCTTTGCAGTTTGTTGTTGTTAGATCTGATCAGGGCCATCTCATAGTTTCTGTTGCTTGTTTTTTCCATATAAACTCTGTAATTTCCCTTTTTATGAATCTCATGCTTTTGTCAAAACTAGACATACGTGATAATGTAGTGCATCAACTTTATGTACAAATACCCCTCTTTTCATTAGAATTTGATTTTATTTTTGTGTGTCTGCCTATTTGTTTTGTTACTTGGCTGGACTATTTTGGGGAAGTCCATTTCCTCTTTCATGTGAAGGTTCTGATATCACTCCACAGAGTACAGCCTTAGATACATTCATATTTACCTTTTGATATTGGTAATTTTAGCTTGGCTATCTTCTATGTTTTCTCATCTCTCAGTTAAACTGTCTACATTACTTTGTATTCTACATATCCTTTTGGGCTCCACTAACTACTGACTGACTGCTCAGTTGATTTTGGCAATGTCCTGGGGCTTAAATTGCTCTGTATTCTGATCTATGGGCCCACTTGTGGGGATAGCCTTTGAAGTAACATTTTGATGTTAGTTGTGACCACACAAGGACTGTCCCTCTATATCTCTCACTCTGGTTCTTGCTGCTGAATTTAACTTACAGCTGATCTAAAGTCAATATTTCTTTCTGGACTTTGAAGGAGCTGTCTTCTTCTTAATTATTTAGTTCAAAATCTCCATTGTTTCTGACATTTTCCTTAATTTGAACTCCCCAATCTTTGTTTCAGATAAAGTACCTTCTCCTGAGTACAGTTTTAGATCTATTTTTATGGCCAACTTCTTCCTCTTGCCCTGGAGGTAAGAGTAAGGACAGTAGTCTGCTTGTCTTATATTGGCATGCCTGATTGTGAGCTGAGTGCTTGGTGGGAGAAGTAGCCTCTGATCTTCTCAGCTTGACTGACACAACTTTGCATTTCTACTTACAAGTGAATTAGAGTATGAGGAATTTGGGCCCCAAATTCTCTTCCGCTCTTGCCTGTCTTAGAGCTTCTGTGACATAGCTGG
The DNA here is from genome assembly GCA_020662805.1 of Glaucomys volans. Classification (NCBI taxonomy): domain Eukaryota; kingdom Metazoa; phylum Chordata; class Mammalia; order Rodentia; family Sciuridae; genus Glaucomys; species Glaucomys volans. The sequence continues at coordinate 362,693 of JAJEJO010000546.1, forward strand.
GAAGGATGAAAAAAAAATCCTAGAAGCCTACCCATTCCTGCATCTTGGAGTTGGTGGGAATCCTGTGTTCCTTGATAATTCTGCTCAGCATGGAGCTTCTGTCACATTGAAATGTGAGGAGAGGTGTGGATCATTGCTCAAATGTCACAGGTTTTCACTGCTTTGGCAGAGTATTCAATTTTCTTGGATAAGTGCTTCTCATTTACTCTTAGGACTATTTCCAGAAACTTTAAATTGTTGTTTCTAAAAAGTAAGTTTCAACAATTATGATCATTTTGCTGGGTAAAGGGGTCCATGCAATTAATCATGCCACCATTTTGGAAATTTTATTTTCCTTATAATTTCCTAAACTATACATAGCATAAAATTACCAGTTTTAGGCAAAGTCTCAGTTGTACATTAAATATGTTTACATTTTTATGCAACAGTTATTATGGCCCATTTCCAGAACTTATCTTCCCTATTCAACACTAATTCACTTCTCCCAAAAAATTGTGGCAACTACCATTCTACTTTATATCTCTGTGAATTTGCACCACTCTAGAAACCTCGTATGAAGAATAATACAATATTTTTCATTTTGTGAGTGGATTATTTCTTTTGTCATAATGTCTTAAATGTTCGTCCAATTGTGATGTGTGTCAAAATTTTCTTCCTATTTAAGTTTGATTTTGATTTATATTACGTGACATGTATATACCATTTTGTCTATTTATTGACACTTCTATTGATATTGATAGATCCATTGGTACATTTACCTTTTGCTGCAATGAATAATGCTGCCATGAACTTGGGTGTTCATACCTGTTTGAGTCTGTGTTTTTACTTCTTTCCTTTTATGATTTACTTTCAGATGTGGATTTGGTGGATTATATGGTAATTCTACATTTAATGTTTTGTTGAATCACCCTATCATTTTCTATAGTGGCCTCACAATTTTATATTTCTATCACTAATGCACAAGCATTCCAATGTCTCTACATGTTGAGAAAAACATATTTTGGGGTTTTTTGTTGCTGTTCCCTCTCTCTCTCTCTCTCTCTGACCTTAGCCATTCTAATTGATGTGAAGTGCCATTTCAGTGTGGTTTTGATTTGTCTTTCCCTAAGGACTAGTGACATACAGCATCTTTTCCTGTATTTCTTGGCCATTTACATATCTTCTTTAAAGAAATATTTTTATAAGTCCTTTGCCCTTTTTTACATTGGGTTGTTCTTTTTTTATTGTTGAGTTATATATTCTCTTTATATATACTGCGTTATCAATCCTTTATCAGATACATGATTTGCAAATATTTTTCCAACTATGGAGGTTGTCTTTTTACTTTGTTTACAGTGCCCTTCATGAATAAAAGTTTTAATTTTGATGCAATACAGCTTATTTTTTTTTCTTTTAATGCTGGTGCTTTTGGTATTATATCCAAGAAATCAATGCCAAATTCAATGTCATGAAAAAAAAATTATTTTAAAGGTTATAGTTTTAACTGTTACATTTAGGTGTTAGTTCTATTTTCAGTTAATTTTTGTATATGGAATATGGTAACACTTTATGTTTTCCACATGGATATCCAGTCTTCACTGCACAATTTGATGTTCTTTAGTTTCTTAATGGCAGTTATTGATAGTCTCTATATTTTCAGAAGAATGATTTCTATATACTTAAATTGACTTCTAGCAAGTTTTACAAGTCTAATTCATTAGGAACAACCCATTATTTTGAATTTGCTTGTTATCACTTGGGCTTATATATGTTATAAGCACATACATTATCAATTGATATCAGCAGTTCCTTACTAGATATATTTAATCCTTAAAGATTAAAATGAAACTGCAAAGAAATGAGTTTAAATGTTAATATTTATACAAATATTAGTGAATTCTTAAAAATTTGGGGAATTAAGTATCAAATGCATGACTTGAGGAAAATAATAAATCTAAAAATTGATGTTTTGTAATATTTTATCATGCATATAACATTGTAAAGGTTTTAACAATTTAACAGATTTTCTGGTAATATTGGAAATTAGTTGACACATAATCTTTCAAATGAACAAATTATGCTTCACATAAAATGCTTCCAAAATATGTGGACCATTATAATACTATTCTTCAAAAAATGTTTTGCTATAAAATATGGGTAATCTAATACATTTATACAATTTCACTGAAAGATTCATCTTAACAACCAAAAATTTCTCTTGCATTTTATTACTTAACTACAACTTATTCACGATGAATAGAAATTCATATAAGTACTAATTATGAGTACTAATATATATAAACACTAATTCATATAAGTATTAATTATGGCATAGTGTATGTCAATTTGGCAGCAAATTTTTAGTAACAAAAAGTTGAAATTTGTTGATGTTACTTACCCTGAATCTCTTTTTTCCTTAAATATAGGTATTGTTACACTTAATTTTTATGATTAATTATAAATCCTATTCACCAGTTACAAGAAGATTAACTCATATGTCCAGTACTACTAACTGAAATTTTATACCCAAAATGGTAAAAGGGAGATTTTCCTTAACATATGTTTGTATCTACAACTTGTAAAAATCCTCATTAGCTAAATGTGTTCAATCTAAAGAATTCAGAATGTATGGGTGAAAAATCTGAATTTTAATTGAAATACATTCTAAGATATCTTTCACAGTTGTATATTTAAATGTATAAAAATTCACCAACCACTAGTAAATCAATTGTTTAAACATTTAAACAACAATTTTAAACAAAAACCAGAAGTGTAATTGACATTTTAAGGATTTCTATGTGAATGTTGCTAAAATATTCTTTCAAATATATTTTCTTTAGTGGACTATACAGTCTCCCTTAATATTACTGACACCATTAAATTAGCTTAGCAAGCTATTTCCCAAAGAGAAATTGTGAAACTAGTACAGATTAACTTAGTGTAAGTTCAAAATGATAAGCATAGTGAATTAATGGGGTTCAAATTACATTAAAAAACATTCTCTGAAGGCTTTATCACTTATTAATAACATTTGACCTTGAAGAAATGGATATTCCTCCTAGAAAAATACATTATTCTCACACAGTACCAAAATACCCTGTGGATGTTATAGTGATGTTTCTATAGGAAAATTGTAATGCAATCATATAGTTGATCATTTTATTATGCTGAAAAGGAAACTTAACCCAAAGATTTAAAAGATTGTAAAAATTCTACCAACATGCACATCATTGGAGTACACTGAGGATGGAACCTGTGTAATAAAAATAAATATTGAAAAAGAATATATTTCAGAGAAGACTACCCCAATATCTCTCTTTGGAAACCATTTACAAGTGAACCTTATAATCTGAAGATGTTGAGAAGGAATGAGGCAAAAAAAGATAGTAAATTGACAATATTTTAGCACAATAAAATGAAGATTACTGTCAGACAATAATTCATCTCTTTTGGCTCAGAGAAAATGCACTCTCATGCTGTTAAATTGTTTGGATAAGATTTTTCCTTCTTCTAAATGCTTATACTTACTGAACTTTAATTGCTTTTGAAAAATATCTAGTAACTCATGTTTATTGATGTAGAATATGGGTTTCAAAAATAGGGGAGCAAATCTCACTCTTCAGCAATTCAGATACTAAATTTAAAAATATGATTAAATGTGCTCTGCTTATGTTCCTATCATTCTCTTACCCCCATCAATTTGAGGGCAAATACATATTTTATAGATATTTTCCTTAGCGTTGTCCCAAAGCAGAATTAAATGTTCATTATACAGACACTTCCAAAGAGAATGTTTTATTTAATGTGTCTGATAATCTCTGATAGCAAATGTCACATGATACAGGTATCATACAGATCATTTGGTGAATGTTCTATTTCATGATCTGTGTGAACTCATGCAAATGAAGGAGATATTGTTGCAAATTTACCTTTGATCTCCCTTTCTCTTTTTCTTTCAGTAGATTCCAATAGCAGGATTAAATGAATGTAGTGTTGTCTTTCAGAGAAATATTGGGTTATAACCAATATATTAATTTCAGTTAAAAATTTAATGTCCTGAAGAGCTCGGCATTTGGTTTTCCCAATCCAATAACTGAAAAGCATATGATTTATCTAATGATTTGACATGACAGTTTGGTTTAATGTGCTTCAAATGCATAGTAGAGTAATTTGAAGCATTCAATCTATATTTTAACTTTTTATTTTGCAATTTGATTTAAAGTTCCACTAATGTTGTTGAGGATAATCTGTCCATGTTGATAACTTCAATTTGTTTACACAAATAAAATAGTTGGAGTTGCAAAAAAGTATACTCTAAACCAATATCATAAGATGATATTTCTTCAGTATATTGGGATTTTCTATGAAAACACTGAATAAAGTGATCATTACTGAAGATAGTAATTTGGACCCTACATGGGTAGGTGACCATCAGGAAATCATTGCAGCTGGGGCCTTAGTATGAAAGAATCATAAGATTTGGTTACATTATAGCAATAAAGATACCTATATTTTACGTTAATAAGTTATTCTCATTCTACTCCAGACTCTTATGATTCCATAATCAATTTTAGGTTCAACTGTTAGAGTTCCCAGTGTCTTAATCCTTTTTAACATAAAGGTAAAATTAAATCTGTTACCTAACTTAGCAAAGACTAGGTTTAAGTAATACTATGGTTTGGATCTGTAATGTCTCCCAAATGCCCATATGTGAAAGGCTTGGTCTCCAGTTTATTGTTCTTGGGAGTTGATGGAACCTTTAATAGGTAGGGCTCAGTGGGAGGTTTTAGGTATTTGGGGTATGTCTTCAAAGGGAATTATAGTGCCCAGGTCTCTTTCTCTTTCTTTTTATTTTTCTTTTTTGTTTTTCACATCCTGGTAATTAAGTGAATACTTTTGCTATGGCACAGGCTCCCCACCATGATACACTGCTTCACTACAGACTCAGAAGAAATAGAGTCCACCAACCATGAACTGAAACTTCCATGTCTGGAATAAGTTGATTGTCTGAGTTAGCTTTTATAGAAATAGAAAGCTAACACAGGCAAATTCTTAATATTAATTATCTAGGATCACATTTAGAATAAAATGATGAACAACATTTTGTTAATAACATTTGTTAATAACAATTTTTTAATAACATTCTTGTTCTGTATAACAAGTCAGTAAGTTTTATTTCATTAGTTAGTTATTTTATGATGGTGGGGATAGAACCCAAGGCCTTGCATGTGCTAGGCAAGTACTCTACCACTGAGCTATATTTGAGCCTATAAAATATTTTCAAATACATAAATTCATCCAATAGTAAAATGAAAGGTACATAAAATCAAACTATTAATTTTCTTTATCGTTTCATACTATGGGTATATTTGAGACAGTGTAGAAATATTTGATGAATAGACAATGACAGTTACAAAAGAGTATCAAGCTAAAGTTATTGTGATTCAATTTCCTTACAAAGGCATTATTTGTATTTGGATTCTGAAATTGGAAAAGGCAATGTTTTCCCTTTTTATTGGGGCAGTTTTAAAAATATCTGTGGGAGGATCTGGTTGTAACTGGGATGTAGAATTTACTGAAGTTCAGATCAGAACAAGGACATTGCTCTTGGGTATGCCTTTCAACTTTGTTTAGTTTAATGAATACGTGTTAACAAAAGTAAAAGAAATTAGAAGGTGTGTGTGCATGTGTGTGTGTGTGTCTGTGGTATGTGTGTAAAGAGGATGATATTATAGTGGCAGTTGTGGAAAAGTCCAGAAAGGACTGGAGATGGTGGAAATCAGGGAAGGATAAGAAAGAAATAAGTAAGGGGAGATTTGCTAGTGTGAACAGCCTTTTGAACAGTTATTTGGGACTTTAAAAGAAAAGAGAGTCCTGGAGGCAGTATTCCTTCTCAATCTAGGGAAGTGAACCAAATATAATCCTTGATAAATTGGAACAAAAATAGATGAAACATGTGAATTGTGGACTGGCAGATTAAGATTTAATATGAGGAAACATTTCCTGAATTGAGCAGAGTATTTCTTTCATTATATTTTCTTTTCTGAGATTGCCTTTTCTCACTATTTAAATTCATCCATCCTCCCAACTATGTATTTATTACACATACATACATACAAAATGCAACTTATGTGCAATTCCATACATATACATGTACTTTCTTTTATTAAGAATGACTTTTCTTTAACCTCACATTTTTATCCTCTCTATAACTCATTAGCTTCTTAGTGATTTAGTTTTGCAGTCTAATGATAGACTTCCTCTGACTCACTGTGGCAATAAAACTTTGGTTTTTAAATATTCATGGAGCAGCCAGGTTCATGATCTTGCTTTTTCTATTATTCCCACAAGGTGTTAATAGGGTTAGTTATAAATACATAATTTTTAAAGGTTAGCCCAATCATGGATTGCTGGGATGTATCTCTCTCTGACACACACTCTCTCTTTCTTTTTCTCACACTCATCTTTGTGTGTATATATAGCTAGATTACATGTGTTAATTTTAAGGACTTTTTAATAATTTGGTGTACATTTTGAAGGATATCATATCTATAGTTCTTTTCTTCCTTTTTATTTTTATTTCTTAATAAATTTCTCTACTTTGGTATCAGAATAATGTTGGAGCTGTAAATCAGTTATAAGGCATTCCTTCCTCATGCTTTCTGAAAAAATTTGTGTAGAATTTTTTCTTTTCTGTTTAAAATATTGGCTAAAATTCACCTGTGAAGCCATGTGGGTGTGGAGCTTTCTTTGTGTGTAATTTTTAGCAACAACTTAAATTTATTTTTTAAAAAATAATGTAGCTGTTAAGATGTGTTTCCTTGAGAAAGTTTGGTAGCTATCTTTCAAAGATTTGTCTCTATAGTCTACATTGTTAAATTTGTTGAAAAATATTAATAATGATTATCTTATCATTTTACTGTTGAGAATCTGTGAACTGTATTTTATTCTTGATGTTAAGGATGTTGGTTTCCACGTTTTTTTCTATCTTGATCAGTGTAGCTAAGTTGTATCAATTTTACTAAATATTTCCAGCAATGAATATTTGGCTAATTAATTTTCTCAAATGTTGATTTTCTATTTTATTGTTATACTTTTATCTTTATTATTTCTTTCTACTTGCTTTGGGTTCACTTTGCACATGTTTTTCTTGCTGCCTAAAGTATATTCTTAGAGAATTAATTTTTTTTACTTCTCTTCTTGATGAGTATAATGATCTAAAGCTATAATTCCTCCAACAATTGTTTTAGGTGATTGCATACCATAAAGTTTGATATACTGTATTTTCACTATAATTCAGTTTGGAATAGTTTCTAAGTTTTTATTTTTCTTTGTCTTATAGAAATGTATTATTTAATTTTCAAGTATTGTGACTTTTTCTATATAGCTCATTGTTATTCAAGATATAATTTCCTTGAGGTCAATAAACATATTCTGTGTGCTTTACATCATTTTACATTTATTAAGAAATATTTTAGAGGGAGCAAATTATCTTTTAAGTATAATTGGCATAAAACAGCATACTGTACAATTTAGGGATGTAGTGTTCCTTAAGTATCTAGTTATCAAGTTAGATCAATGTAGCTGATTGTACTTTTGGGCTCTTGTATTTTTCACGGATTTAAAAAAATCTATTTATTCCATTATTTGCAAAGGGTACTATGTTTAAAATATCCTATTATGTGGATTTGTTCACTTCTCACTTTAATTCTATCATTTTTGCTTATGTATTTTGAAGCAACAAGGAACAGACATATTTATGATTGATATATCTTTCTAATATCTTCTTTATCATTAAAATGTTTTTCTTTAATTTTGGCTTTCCTATTTTTCTGGAAATATTTTTAATAATATTAATCAAGCCACTCTGGCCTTCTTAACATTTGTTTTTTGCATGATATATCTTTTTAATTCACTTATTTTCAACTTCTCTGTCTTTATTCAAGTTCTCTTTGTATTTGTAGTTCATCTCTTCTAGATAGCATAAAGTTGGGTCAGACTTTCAGCCTTTACTTATGGTGTTTAATCCAACATTTAATGTGATTATTGATATGATTTAGTTTACTTCATTTTATTATTACGTTTTGGTTGATCATCTATCTCTTCATATTTTAACACCTGTTCTCCTTTGACTGCCCTTTTCCGGTTAATTTTTTTTTTTACATTTTAATTTTATTATTTCTTGGTTCTTTTGCTAAATAGCTTTACACTTTTTAATGAGTGCTATAGGAATTATAATATATGTATCTTTAAATTATGAAAACATATTTAAACTTACCATTGTGTTATTGAAGATATATATTCTGATGCTTGTTAAAATGATAAGAAAGAATTTACTCAGGGCTGCTATGATAGGTAGTCTAATGCAATAGGGGAGAAAAATGGGGTGAATACAATGAAGACAGCTGGTTATTTATAACCACCTACAGAGTGTATGTAGTAGGGATGATGAGGAGCTGGTGGATAGAAAAGTACTAAGTGGCTATACCAAAAGAATGGGGATTCTTGCCAAACCAAGTTAACATGTTTTATGCTGAAGGCAAGACAGCATGATCAGATATTGATGTTGGGGACTATCTCTTAAGTATGATTCTTAATAAACTGGACTTGGCAGGGTGAAGATAGTGCTTTAGTCCAAGTGTGGTTAAAATCTGATCAACAGGAGACTCATTGTCAATACATCTGTACATAAAATATAGTAACTTACTGTGTTTAATATGACAATATTTAGAAAACAGATAAAAAATACAAAACATTTAGCAAGAGTAGCAAACCCCTTTCCATAACAACATTTCCAACTACTCTCTTTTTTCATAATATGCATATATTTATATATGTATGGAAAGCTTGGATAATAAAATATGAAAAATACATCAATACTTTGTTTTTGTCACTTTTCTGGGCAAACTGAGCAATGACACATATTAAATCAACAGAGTATTCCAAGACCATATTCTTATATTCAACTTGAAAGGATTTCAAGGATGCTTCTTAACTAGAGTTGCCAGATTTGGCAAATTAAAATACAGGATACATAGCTAAATTGGAATTTCAAATAAGTAAAGGAAATTTTTAGTATAACTTGTGCCTCACGTAATGTTCGAAATATTTTCAGAAATGCTATTTACCTGAAATCTAAATTTAGGTGGACATCTAATATTCTTGACATGATATTCCAAGATAATCTATGAATATTCTGTGAATATACAACAAATGCAGAAAAGCAATGGTAATTTATTTACTTTTAATCATAGGTTTAAGAGATTACTTTAAATAACCTCTCTATATGCATAGTAGGTATATATATATGTATACATATATGAATAAATTTATATTACTTATATACAATACCCATGCTAACGTTAAATATGCTATTTTTGTACTTAGAAGAAGAAATACCTTCATAAAAATATTTATTTTACCATGACAAAACTCACTTTTCAAATTATCAAATTGGACTAACTCATACCTTGAAAAACTCACTTTTCAAATTATCTTTGGACTATCTTTCATCCCTATTCTCAGAAAAATGACTGACATTTTCTGGAGGACATAGGGTATTATTTGCGCAAAAGCATATTAACTAATACTGATGGGTTCTAGTGTTTTTTACATTTTTGTAGCCTAGATCACACAGAAAAAATGCTAAATGCACTGCTTTATATTTTGTGATCTCTCCTACCTCAGATCATATATGAAAAATGACTTTCTAAATATATTCAGTCATTCTGATTATCCTAATTCCAACAAATAAATTATTATTAATTTATGAAAATAACTCTACTGATTCAAAGATGATAGGAAAGATCGTTTGTTTTTGATGGGAGTCATGAATTTTACTATGATATTTATACTTGCTTGCTTGTCCTTGCCTGTGATAAGGATTCACATTTCAAGAAAAGACTAATCTACTTTTGACTATTATTGAATGTTAACAAGTTGCAAGGAGATTTTAGAGCTTTTGCACAGTAAAATCTATTTTGACAGAAGTGTATTCCTATACTGCTTATTCTTACCAAAGCAATTAAAGGTAAAATTAAATCTAAAGAATTCTAGACATAAAAACAATGTCTATGATTTTGTATTTTTCACTAAAGTGTTTCAATATCAACCGAGAATATATTTTTCCCAAGGTTTGGCTCATTTATCAATTTCACAGAGTAATCATTATATAATTGAAATATACACATTTTAAAATAAGCTATTTTATGATATTTTGTGGGATTTTGTAAATTATAAAATAAATATCACTCATTTAGGCACTTAAATATTTTATCAAATCCATTTAACACATATTTAATATACTGTTTTAGCACTCCCTATGAAAATGTACTTTATACACCAATGACTGCACATTTAAATGTTTATTATAGCTTTGTGGTAATATATGCAATTTGTATGTATGTAATATATATTTCAAAATACAAATTACCCTGATAGTATCATACCTTTAGGAACAATGTAAATCATTCAGTATTTAATACTTGATTATTAAATTTACTCCTGGATAGTGTTGTCAATTGTTTATAATGTAGAGTTAGTAAAATATAATTGAAATCTATTTCATGACTCTGAAGACAGTTTGAATATCATATCATTTAGAAAATTTGATTACATTCCCCTATTAATATTCCAAAGAATATAAACATAACTAATACAATATGTGAATATTTAGTAAATACAACAAAGTGCCTCATATTCCTACCTTTTAAAATAGTGATTGGATATTATACATATGTATACATACATGCATATTTGGGTCCACAATTAATTTATATTTTGGAAATAATACATATGATTACCATGGGCTTCTTAATGTATGTCTTATGTACATTTTAAATGTTAACTGCACATATTATCAAAAATAAAAATGATTTAATCTCACATAGAAAACTTTATTTTTCACAGATAATTTAATTCTTATCTAAGTTAAGTGTAAATCATCAAAATTTATTCATTATTTATACCGGCATGTGAGTATGACCAGGTCTAAGCAGGTGTGACTGTTGCATTTATTTATAGAAGAGTGGAGTATAAATAGTAGGTAGGTATGGAGATTTTAAATGTATGGTAATGGCTATACATAAAATGGGCAAAAGCTATGACATTTTCATTAGTAGATAATCATACTACAGGGCATAAACATAAAATGAAAAATTCTTTGAAATAACAATTTTATATTTTAAATTGAGGAAGAATTTCTAGTCAAAATGACAAATAAAAGTAATAAGTGCTATAAATTTTTCACAGATCTGAAATAAAAGTGTTTTGAATTATGGTTATTTAATCCTACTTGATAAATAATATTATTTCAAATGTGTGATAACTTTAGATTTCATTGTGCCCCTATCAAAGTTAGCACAAATGTGTGTTTCTGAGTAACGTATATCATGTGGCATTTCTACATCATAGCATAGATGCTTTGTGTTATAAAAGTGGATTCAGGTATATTATTTGCTTACTTGCATCCTTATCATAAGTAACTGATTGCAGGATAACTTCCATTTAATATTTCAAACATATTTTTCCAGTTGTAAAGGTAGATAATTTGGTCCTACATATATGGATGATTACATGTGCTAATTATCAGTAGTATACACTGTAATATGACAAAATAAGCAATAATCAATTCATAAGATTGACACAATTCTGACAAGGTAAAATGTATAAAGCAATATTCCTCATCAGTATATAGTTGCATAGTTTGTCCAAAAATTACTGTATGCCTCCACAGACACTCTACAAATATTCCTTCTGGGGATATTAATTAGGTTTTGTCAGTGCATAATACCTGCAGTCACAAAGTTCAATATATTGGAATGATGAGTTGAAATAAAGAACTGCACATCAGATTGGATTAAAGATGTTGATATAATTTAACTGTGAAGTCTATTTACTTCTTTTTCATATGGGTAATAACTAAACACTTGGAGTAGGCTGATTCCTTAATTGTGCTCTGAAAATATGTTTTTTAGGAATTTGAGAGGTAGGAGATTGAGTTATTAAGTGAATATAGTTATAGTTTAAATTCTATGTAGGCTAGAAGCACATTGTCTCATCTTAGTCATAACTCTATACAAGCATAGCAGGCATCAGCTTTCTCAATAGTAAGTGAATACTTTGATAATGAACTTATGATAATATATTATTCCATAGTCTGTAACCTAAGATAAAAGAAGGAAATGAAAAAGACTTTGAAATCTATTTTGCACATGGTGTAATTGTCAATGATTTATATATTTCATTCAACTTACAAAATCATTAGAAATTAAAAACAAATTGAAATTTGTTAAGATACTTTGGTGAAAGTAGAGGTGGATGTGTAGAATTTAATTTACGATCAAAGAGTTAAATAATACCTGTGATACTAGTTAGTTAGAATGGCAGAGATAGCAGAGTTCAGGCAAATTAGCTGTGAATTATTCAAATTGTGCATTCATTATTAGCATACTTATATATCATAATGCAATCTTACAAAATTGCTTTCCACATACAAATGTCCAAATTTAAGTAACTAAATTTATAAACATAGAAACACATATATGTTTATATATATATGTTATACGTGATTATTTGTAAATAGATTACTTGGGCAAACTAAATAAAATGATGAATGATAGAAAATCTATGTCTGACTTTCTTATTTTTTTTTTTTTTGGTATTGGGGATTGAACTCAGGGGTACTCAACCACTGAGCCACATCCCCAGACCTATTTTGTATTTTGAGACAGGGTCTCACTGAGTTGCTTAGGGTCTCGCTAAATTGCTGAGGCTGGCTTTGAACTCGCTATCCTCCTGCCTCAGCCTCCCAAGTGCTGGGATTACAGGCATGCGCAACCACACCCAGTTGACTTTCTTATATTTTAAGCAACCTGGAATATTTAACATGTAACCTATACAAAAAGCATTTTAGCAGTCATATTAATGGCATTACCATATACTTAAAACATTTTTATCAATACTGTCCCAACTTTGAAGTTAATATTCATGTTAGCTGGTGAACCAAACTTTTAAGGGTTAAGAGAAATACCTACCAACTAAATACTGGATAATTCTATAGCAATCTTCAACAGAAAACCTGCTTATCAGGGTCCCTTATATTATGGACAAACACAAACTTTTGTAAATTTATAAAGAGTCACTGAAATCATATAAACAGCTATTTAGCCTAATAGTACATTTAATCACTTCATGCTTTGTGCACTTGACTTGGGAAAGAACAATCATATCAATTGCGTCAGATGGTAATAAAATTTGAAGAGCATTTCAATAATTGAAAATTAACTGAAGGGTTTGCTGTATTAGTTTGAGAGAATGAATTAATGCTCTCCTGTTTTCTAAATATATTCCATATATGAGTTGGGGAGAATATAAGTGGATTCTAAAAGCATAATTTGAATTTTGGCTAATGATTTTCATATCCCTTCTCTATGAAACCCCAATAACTACCTTAATTAACTTGGCACTTGGGTATTATTAGGTTGAGCTAATGCAACATAATGAAGGCATTTCATATTTATAGATCTTGATGAATTGAATATAAATTATCATAGTGAGCAGCTTCTGTCTTATATCAAGAAAATGTAAGGATTTATCTCCAAAATAGCTTGTAGATGAATTAGTCTGATCACCTTTTATCAATTTCATTGAAACTTGTAGTACTGAATTTCAGAAAAAGAAAGCTCTTCATATTCAATATAACTGGACAGTTAAAAGCATTGGGAATTTGCTTCCCAGGGCATAATAAAAATGCTTTCAGCACCTACAAATGAATCTCTTTTCCAAAGAAAACTATTTGTGTTAACTTTCCACATTATGATGTAAATAATTTCGAATTTTATTACTATCCTAAGAAGTTGGTATGAATTGCACTGTTTGCAGTATGGGAAAGATTTTATGCACTCAAATAGTACAATAATATCAGGAAAAGACATTTAAAATCTTAAATGAGACACATGAATCACACTGAATAGCATTAAAAACTACCTTATTTTACATGAACATGAATTTAAACTGTAGTTTTTCCTTTGGAATATGGAATGCTCAATTTTAAATAAGATAATATTCATAAAAGCAGATAAATTTTTTATTCTGATGATTTCTGTTATTCTTAAGTGCATGTTTAAAATCATGGAAAGCCTACTTGGTTTTCTTTTATGTTAGAATCCTAAAGAAATTTACCTTATTCCCTTTATTATGTTCTATTTATATTATTTCTAAGACACTGTCAACATTTAAAGACAAAATGGGTATTTCTAAAGTACAGTTGTACCTGTAACAGAATTTATTTAAAGAATTTTGATTTTTTTCATACATAATAGAGTTCCTTTTTGACTGAAGGTGTAAATATGTAGCACCATCATACCATAAATATTGCATGTGTTTTCAATATATTTTGAATAAGTACCATTTTAGATATCAAGAATGAATTTGTCAATTTTATTTTATTATAGGTATTCAATCAATGCCAGGTCAGGTCCTTTCCTTTAACTATAATTTCCTTGAATGGAATGGTAGCTTTTTTTCTTTATTTTCACAATGAATTGCAGACACTTTAAAGATCCATTAGTCTAGACATTATTGCATAGTATGAAATCAAGGCCAAGAAAAGTTAAATGAATTGCCCATGTTCACAGAGCTAGTTAGTTATAGGTATAGGCTTAGATCCCACTTCTCCTTATGCCCTATTCAGTGTTTTTCTACCCTGTTTTTTTGTAGAGTAATGCACACAATATACATTGTGGTATATTCTCCCTTCAAAACATTTGATTCACATCTGAGAATGAAGAATGATTTTTAGAATTCATATTAGAAAATTCAAAATAGCATTATAACTTGCATTCCAATTTGTTTGGAAAGTAATGTGAATTAATTCTCTAAATTATTTAACTTCTTTTTTTAATAATTACATTTAACTTTCTTACTTTTCACTATTCAATAAAAGATTACATGACAATTAAGATACACATAAAAAAGTATAATATATAATCTGCTGATCCAGGGTCTTGCTAAGCACATTCCACCACTGAGCTATATATCCACCTTAAGGATGACTTTTAGATCATATTTCAAACATTTATTTGCATTTAAGAGTTTATCTCCACATATACTGTCAAGTTTAATTTGAAGATTAAATTTAGTTCTTTTTTTATATGACATCAAAATGCATTTGACTCCAAATTTTATTTTTTTGTTATTCAATTGTTTGATATCAAGGTTTCCAAATATTTTATTTAACCCAATTTATTTATATTGGCCCCATTCCACATTGGCCGTGCTATAATGTTCATTAAGTTAATTGAATTCCTTTTGCATACAAGGAAGAATTATAGTTTTGCAATGCTTTCTTTTCATATTTTCAGTTTTGGAAAAATGTAGTACATAAAATTTTATTGCATCTTATTATAATATCAAATATCTTATTCATAATTTCCACCAAATATATACCTTAATGCTGATTTAATATTTAATACTAAATATAATTTTGTTTTCATTTTATTTATTTTTAATTTATGAACTAAATTTTAACTTATTAAAATGTAAAATATAATTTAATGGAGAATTACAATTAGGTATTTGTACCCTAGAAAAAGCCATAAATTAAAACTAAACAGATAAGTCATGCATTGTTCCTGATAATATGTAAATAGAAATTGTAAGTTTCTGATGAAACTCCTCTAATAAAAAACAGTCACAGGAGCAAATGGGAACTAATTTACTTATAATACTCATTCTGTGCATCACTCAAAGTATGTGCCTAGGAATAAAAAGATGAATTCTAGCTTTATAAAACTGTAAATTAACTATATTATAAATCTGGAAAATGTGAGGCAATTTAAATAAATTCCAAAAAAATTCTTAAAGATATTCTTTATTATCTCTAGTATTCCATTAAAATATAAACTTTAAAAAGGCCTTCAGAGGAATGTTATCTTCCTGTTTATTATTTGTTCTCTGCTCTTATTTACCTTCTAATCTACATTCTCCCCAAGATACCCTTATATGTTTATAGTTAATTTATTACAGCCCAAAATATATCTGACATGGAAAGGTGGATTTTGATTCTTATTTGTTAATTATTTATTTGTACATGGATGCAATACTTTTATTTTATTTATTTATTTTGTGTGATGTTGAAGATTGAACCCAGTGCCTCACACTTGCCAGGCAAGCACACTACTATTGAGCTATGACCACAGCCCCTAGATTTTGATTCTTATAGGGAATAATTTCTCATAGTTATGAGTAACTTCCCACCAACCTGCCTGTTTAAAAGTTGGAAGATTGTGAAAATGTTATCCTGGAGTATTCTGGGTAGGGACAATTAGAAAATTTGACAGAATTGAATTTAATAGGTTCCAGATTGAATTTGAATACATTTTTAAAACTTCTCCCCTCTACACCTCCTACCATGAGTCTATAATGATCATTAATGTCACTGAATTAATTTTGCATACAGTGAAGAATTATAGCTTTGTAATGGCACCTCAAAGGAACAACATGATTGACAGTGAGTCATTTAGCTATTCAAAAAAAACATTGATTCACAGGGAGTTACAAGTTATTAATCAATAGACTAACAGTCAAATGATTCACATTAGAGGATACATTTTTTCTCTCTTGATATACTATCTATAATTATATTTCAAAAAATACATATTAATATAAACCTAAGAAATGGCAATTATATCTATCAACTAAGTTTTCTAAGAAGGTATGCCCATAAGAATGTACATGTATACTGTTTTAATGAAAACATTTTTATTGCATATTGCAAGACACAAAATTTAAACTCCATTATTGAAAAATAAGAGTACATGTATGTAAGTTCATGATGAACTATGGTTCCTGAAAAATTTAAGTGATTAACATTAGAGTTAAACTGATGCGTAACATGTGAAAATACCACAATATATTGCAAAATATTTCAATGAATATTCAATTTTAAATAATAATTTATTGAAAAAGAATCAAAATTCAATGAAATACATACAATGGAAGAAAGGCATTAAAAATCTAAATTTAAAAGCATAATTAATGACATTGGAAGAGCTCATGGTATAATGTTAAGTAAAATGAAGTGAAGGTATCTATACTATATTATCCAAATATTTCAAATCCAACCTCCCCCTATAAAAAGTACATTGTTACAAAAATATTTGAATAAATCAGTTTCATAGCAACATTTTAACAGTAGTCATGTTTAGTGATTTTTATTTTCAATGTTTTCTCCCTGCTTAATATTTTCTACAATATTACCAATGAACATGCACTAATGCATTAAACAAATAATTCAAAATTTAATACATATTTGTGTATGTAGAGGTGTGGCACAGTATTCAACATGTAGTTGGCCCTCAATAAAAGATTAATAGCATTTATTAAGAATCAACTAAATGTCAAACACAGTGTCTGGAACATTTCATGTGATATTTCATTTAATCATTACAATAATCCTGTAAAGTAAGTATTTTTTTCAATATATTACATGGGAAAACCGAAACTCAGAAGGTCAAACAAATTTTGAAGACAAAATGACTTATTAAAGGACAGAAACAGGAATGAAATCTTATTGCTTATGAGTCAGAATCTTGTATTCTTTCCATTTTAGTACAATGCTGCCTCAATGATTATAAAATCAATTGTACTGGGATCATAGGACATTTCACTCTTTTCTTTGAAATTAAGATTGATATTGAATGTGGAAGAAAAACTGTAACTAGTGAAAAATACCTGAGTAAAGTTGAGGAAAGGGTTCAAATTCTCTATTTTCACTATCTTCCAATATGAGAGTGTGAGAAACTCACTGAATACTGAATGCAATTTTAATTTTTAAAATAATCCTATTATAATAGGATTTTAAAACAGTGCATAATTTTATAAAACCTGCTTTTCTTAGATTGGGAGCTCAGAAATTGATTACCAGCACTAAATATTCAAAAGAGGTAAAATAACCTGTCCTATATCTGTTTTCTCTGAAGGATTTATTATTTATTCTTTTTCAGTTTTGTTATAAACTATATGGCACAATTAAGATTTTAAAGATTGCATGATATTTCCAATATCATAACAGAATGATGCTGCAGTAATAAAATCACACTTAAAGATTCTATATAATTAAATATACCCTTTAAACAATTTCACAGCCCTTTAGAATCAATATGTCACTAAAAAGGCAGAATTTTTCTGGAACTTATGTGTGGCTTACTTTATTATTTCTCATATATAGGTCTTAGCCCTGATGAAGGGTGGTTACCAAATTTGACTTTAAAATACTATGGTGTAATTCTAGTCATTTAAAAAACATCATTGAAAATTTATAAAATATTCTACATAGCATTATAGGTAACCTCAGGAAATCCACTATCAGTAGGATGCAGTAACTCAAGAAAGTGTTGAAATTACATTTTTTAAATGGCAAAAAAGGGAATACTTAATGCTAATGGAAACTAAATGCCAAGTTGCCTCAAAATATTTACTTAAAAATATGAAATGATAAAGTTAAAGTAACTGGTTTTCATTTTTTTCAGTTGGTAGGCACATTTTGGAGGTAATATATAAAGTGTCATCAAAGCATTACTTTAGCCATAATCCTCTGAGAAACAATGTATGAAGTGTAGAAAACATTAATTCAGGTTTTGTTTTAGAGCCTCTATTTGTTTATTACATTTAATTCATCAAAATGTGCTTAGACAGATGTGGATGCATATGTTTGCTTAAATAACCGAACTTTCATGTGTACTTGTATTTTGCATTTCTTTCTGCATTAATTACAATTCTAAAGAGGTAAAGCTAATAAACATTTTTCAATGAGATATTAATAGAACAAATTCATTGGTCATGCTCTGATATTGATGTTTGGCCTTTGTGTATTCTGAACCATATTTCACCTCACTTTTTAATGTATAAATGATACAAAATTAGAGTTAATAGCACCACATTCTACTTGGTTATATCTCCTAGAGTTAAATATTTTAATAGACTATTATGGTTTGTTGGATCAATTTGGATTTCATAGAGCTATGTGTTAACATTTGGAATACAACTACTACAAAATTAACTTGCTTTTATTTAATAAATGATCATTTCCTGTGGAATGCTGTTGACATTAATTGGATAGAGATATTCTGTAAAAAGTGATATTCACCAGATTAACTTTTCCAAAGATCTCTAGAATATAGGACATTAAAATTCCTCCTTGGTCAATACAAGCTAAGCATACTGTTTGTATTTTTAAATGGCATATTTAATAAGAATCAATATTTAGTCATGAACATTTAGTTACATAGGTCACATTATCTAGCATTTCAAATCTGCTTTTCTTAATTTTGTAAATGATTACTTTTTCATAAATTTCCCAGCACACTTCTTTTAATTAAACAAAAGTACAATTTACAGACAATCCATTGATACCTTTTGATGGAAAATCCTCTAAATTCTTTGCAAAATACCAAAATGTTTTCATACATAAGTCCTAAGTCACTTATCACTTTGAATTAGTGACCAATAAAATAAGTTGCATTCCCAATGTAAAATTTGGCATTGAGTACACAATTTAGATTTTAGTTGGAACCTTAAAAATTAAATTTACAAGGTGTTCACACAGTCTATATTTTAAACAGAATTTAATTATATGACTTGTAATTAATCAAAAGTTTAGTGCTGGAAATAAATTATAATACCAATCAAAGATATTTATGTTTGACTTATTTGATATGGCAATTAATAAATAAAACATTCACATGATTACCTAACTACAAACTACTAATCAATTTGAGGTATCATCAGGTTCTCCCAAAGAATTCTGTAATTCTTATATCACTAAAACAAATACAAACAAAACACATGTCTACTGAACAGTAAACTTGTTCAGATTCTTGAATCAATTTGCATCTTTTCTACATATGTTGTAAAAAAATTTTTTTATCATGAGTATTCAGTATGGTTTCTGATACTATTAAATGAACTGATCTTATTCCTTAGTCCAGTAAAGCACACAAAGTCACTCAAGTTGAGTGCAATGGTGGATGTCCTTAACTTTTTTGGTTGTTTTCGTAGAGTAAACCTTCATCTAACACACTCTTTAGGTAGCCCCTTAAATAGTATTTTCAAATATTTTGAAAACTATTTAGCATATTTTCATACTTGATGTTGTATCAACACTTGTAAGAGTATATGCATTTTAAAAAGATGACATATTATCCAGTAACCAAATTAATTTATTTCCTACATTATGAAGGAGTTCATAGGAAATGGGCAGGTAAGAAATGATTAAATTTGTGTGATGATGCAAGTGTGAACAAGGGAAGGACAATGCCAAGTTTGAAGAGTAGTAGGTTAAACCGTCCATAGGACTCATCTAGGAAACAAACATATTTCTTCTGGCAAAGGGAAGTGTCAAGTGCTTCTAACGTAATGGCTTATTAATTAAGATTTCTCATCAATAATTATTTTAACTATGAGGACAGATACTTGCTAAAACTGAATGAAAGTTATGTTACTGAAAATGTTATGAAAACAATAAGCAGTTGTTTTTTTAAGGGAAATTATGGCTATGGAAACAAAATACAATAATACTACTTTCTGAATTTCAGAGTGTTTTCATTTAAGAACTTAGACTTCTCCAAATAGAAAATGGTACCCAGAATGAATCTTAAAATATTTTGTTGAAGTCTCCAAACCATTTGATTCACATTCCCTTTGGTTCCCTCAAAATAATAGTACTACCATGTCCAAGAATATACCTGATATTGTTCTGTTAAAATTTCAAATCAGTTGATAAATAGGTGAAGCTAAAAATAATTATCTCCTCATTATGAACCTAAAGTTTTTATCTGAATGTTTAGATACCATCATGATAGATCCTACATAGATCTCTAAAACATGGTGAAATTCAAATATTTCTTCCACATTTTAGGCTGTAAACTTGAATTAGAGAATCATTTCCACATCAAATAATGTGTTAACCTTACAGTTTTGACAAATAACTTCTGCTGTCTGGTTCTCAACTTTCTTTCAGAAACAAATATGTATAACTAGTTGATCTCTTATATTACTTTGTGACACTAATATTAACCAGCATGGCTTATATAAAACTATAAAGCTGCTATCTTGCATCAAATATTGTGCTCAGCATTGAAGAAACAAAGATAAACATCACATGAACCCTGCTATTAAGGCTCTGATATTCTAAGGGAGAACACAAATATTTTTTAAAAAATCACATTATAAAGTGCTAATTTGAGAATTGAGATATTTTTGAATTTAAGAGAATAAATTAAGATGGAAGCAGTGTGGAAGATTTTTTTTGGAAAGTGGGTTACTGGTAGTGGGAAAGACTAGCTTCTATAAAGGCCCACAAGCAAGGAAGCACAGTTAGTTCCTTTGTAGCAACATAAAGTATAAAAGAAGAGACAAGGAAAGGAAAATCTTAGGACACCAGGGACAGATAATAAGATACATGAAGTTATTTTAATAATTACTTAATGGAAATTTAAGAGTAGAGAGTGCTTTAGTTCAGTCTATCTGAAATGGAGGATTACTGAAGGGGTGATTGTTGGATATACATGTTTAAATTATGTAATTAACATAATCGCTCCGTGCTCTAAAAGCTTATAAGGTTTTAACCAGGGTAGTTCTAGATCAAAGGCCTTGAATGCCAGGCTAAATTTGAATAGTCAGAGGTAAATAATGCAAGAAATTTGGTTGTAATTAAAGGAGAGTAGCATATATAAAATAGTTGTGCATAAAATAGTTGTGCAATAAACTTTGAGAAATATGATGAATGTCCTTATTTATCAACAATTAAAATATAAAACAAATACTACATTTTGAGGAATTCTCAAGTTCTTAGACTGGTTGATTCAATCTCCTCTGTTGATGGAGTTATTTGATGTTGAGAAGAATCAGGGTAGTTGATAGTTAAGAAATATTCTAACTTTAATACAGATTGATCTAGAATTACAGGACTCTTCCTTGATTCTTTAACAGTAATGTTCTTTGCTTTTACATTGGGTTTAAATGAATTCTGGATCAAGAAGAAATTCTTTCTACCATGGCAGAATGAGATAATGAATTTATCAACTTCCTACTACTTATTCTTTTTCAATCTACAACACATACATATTCTCTGTTCTGAATAATGTAACAGGTAGTGTTAGAAGTTTATCTAAAATTCCAAAATGTATACTAAAAAGCAGTTATGTCCACTTCTTTGCAACTATATAAATCAGAAAAAAACTAGATATTCAGGGAATATACTTATTACATTGCGATGGGGTATATATTCACTCTTTATTTAATAGCACATTTCAGATGCTTTTAAAAAATGTATACTATACATTAGTATACTTGCATGTTCTTCATTCTTATTTCACTGAGATTATTTATTTATCTAAATGCACAGATGTTTTTATTCTCTTTTGCTATCATAAAAGAATGTCAGGAAAAGATCAAATCATTAAAATTGGATTCAGAATAGACAAAGAACTGGAAAAGGCATTGTCCAGTAAGAGAAACATATTTTTTCTAAGTATTTTATATAGGAACTCAAGGAATCTGAATCTGAATTTAGTTATCATAAATTCAAAAATGTTCACTTTACACAGTCTCATTTTTTCTAATGTTTCACAACTCATTTGCAAATATTAAGAAACTGGGCTGAAGGGCAATGTAAGCACTGGATAGTCATTTCATTTCAAATAGTATAGAAAACATCCTTGCATTGACCACAAATCAAATACTGTCCAAGTAAGCAGGCAATGAAATGAAATGAAAATCCATTTCATTTTCAAGATGAAATAAGATAATGTATATGAAAGTATTTATAAACTATAAATGAGTCTTTCTTAGTAAGGCAATGCAAGATTTTAAATTTTAAATTAAGACAGCAAAGTTAATGTGTACACACACACACACACATATATATGTGTGTGTGTGTATATATATATACACAGAGAGAGAGAGAGAGAGAGAGAGAGAGAGAGAGAGCGAGGAGAGAGAGAAGCTCTGTAGTAAACAGTAGTATAGTAAGTATGATATTTGGCCTTTCGGGGATGTACACACATATAATCCCAATGGCTCAAGAGGCTGAGGCAAGAGGATCATAAGTTCTAACCCAGCCTCAGCAATTTAAGAGAGGCCCTAAGCAATTTAGGAAGACTCTGTCTCTAAACAAAAAATAAGAAGGACTGGGGATGTATGTCCACAGGTTCAATCCTAAGTACCAAAACAAAATATAATAAATAAACAAAGAAACAAAAAAAAAAACAGCAGTAAAATATTTGACAATCACAGCTTTATATCCCTCATAAAGTACTAAAAACAGTATTTTGGAGCTCTATGATGTTCTTTGTGTGACTATATGATGAAATTTTTTAAATACAGTATCTAGTTCCATTGTAGTCAGATGTATGTGGTATTGCTTTAAAACAGTGATTGCTACACTTTAAACCTGATTTTAATAAATGATAATTACAGTCTGTTTTTTTCACATATTAAGGAAATGCACTAGACATTTCTAAAGACATCCTGACCTTTTGGTTTATTTTGACTATTGCTTCATCTCACATACTTTTAATGACACTAAGTAAATCTTGCAATATTCTCTAACAGTGGGTCAAACAATTCAATGAAAAAGGGTGTGCTTGTTTCTTCTTTGCTTTTATGAATAAATAGTTCGATTAGAATTTATGCTGTTTGGTGGTGTCTCTGTTATTTTTTAAAGTGACTGCTTTTTCCATAGCATTCTTGGGACAAGAGAATGGCTAAAAGGAAAACTTGACACTTCTGTGTGAATTTGGTTCACATTTCAGACTGCAGTAATGTTAAGTGAAATTAATTTGGGAATGTTCATCACGCTATCAGAGGTTAAACAACAACAGCAAATGTCATTTAATGAAAATAAATAAAGAAACAAAACTTTAGGAGGAGATTGAGCTGTTGCCTTCAATAGTGTTTTATAGATTATGATACAGGAGTTAAAACTGGATTATGTAGGAGGAGGAAAATAGATCATATCTTTTAACAGGGCTTTAGTTTTAATCATATTTTGTAAATATATTAAAACTATTGATGCTTACACATATAAAATAAGAATTTTAATATAATTTCTATGCTGCCAAAATGACATTTTAAAGCATGCTAAAAATTTTGCAGAGTTCATTATCCACACAATGATAAAAAATTTTTTTCCAAGGATTTTTGTAATTATAATAATTGTTTATATGTAGACCTGATAAAACTACGCAGCAAAGAGAGAATTTATTTAACATCAAGGAAAAAAGTAAATAACTTACTATCCTTTTTTTTTGCAATGTAATGCATACCTTTTGGAATCTTGATAGGGAACAGCAACACTAAATGTTAATTATTTTTGTAGTGTATGGGGAATAGTTACCAACATTCACAATGTAAAGGGGGAACAGAGGAGGAAGGGAGATAGAAAAGGAGGGAAACAAGAAGGACAGATTTTCATTTACATCTCTTCTCGAGATCACAATTTAATCTTCCTTTTCGAGAAGCAGAATCTGCAGTTAAATATCATTTTTTTCAAATATCAAACATTGCCATAAGCAACATTACATTACAAAAGTACCTGCTGCTATTTCACTGTCTTTTATTTAATAACCAATTCCAGTTATCACTAATCTCTTACCATTATGTGATGTTTTTAAAATAGTTTATCCAGGAATCTTGACAGTTATGAACCAATAGAGAAATATTCTTAACAAATCACCACAAGCTACTATGATCCACAAAAACGGTTAACACTTCCTAAAAGGAGAGTTATGTAGAAGTTCTGGTGGCAATAGTGTTTTCTAAGGGAACCATCCAGGCTTGGTAGACTTCCCTAAAGTTTCACTAAGTATGTCCACCCTGAAGAGGAGAATAATTTCCTCCCACAGGAGTGAGTAATGTTAGTACTCCGAGGAGGGCAATAAGGCAGTGTTTTGAAACATTGCAGAGACAGTGAAGAGAGCAACAGGACAGTTTTTGTCATCTGTGCAACATGCCCTTGTAATGTAAGATTCAAATACTGAGTTGATGATACAGAGTCTATGTGCTCCTGAAGTCATATATCCAATATTAAGGGTAGTGCTTAAAGCTTCCATTCAGATATTTTTTTAGACAGAAGAAATATACATATGTAAAAGGAGGGCAGTAATAGAATAACTCTGTGGTCTGAAATTCTGAAAGAAAATATAAAATTTCATCAGTTCCCTACAAATTTTATATAGTTCCTAATATATAAATAAACTTGGATTCTGTTCACCCTTTAACAATACTTTCTTACTACAGAGCATCTGAAGTTAGATTTAAGTAACATCTGTGATTTGTACGAGAGGAAAATAGAGAATTGACATTATCTTGTTTTTCTTTGTGTAACATGAAAACTATCATTTACCAGTTATTATTCCTTCTTAAAATAAGAATTGAGAACAATAAAAACACTAGTAATGCCATTTAGAATATTTATTGAAAATAAAAGTTCTCATATACATTGTGGAAATGAGAATTTTCTAAGATTCTTCCTTCATATGTGTTGATGAAAAATTATTTGAACTCCATAGTAATGTAGTCTTCTCTGATAGTATATGGTTTTCTGAGTTTACTCTCAATGTAGTCAGTCTCCTAATTGAATATTAATTTGTCCCATCATTTCTTTCCATTTCAATTCCTTATTTCACAACTATTGTGTGATTAGAATTGTGTGATTTTTGGTAAACCGCATTCTATTATTATAAAATAATTTGAACTCTTATTTTTAATATTTTTTCAGATATAATATTCAATTATCTTCCTTTTGTGTGTCTTTTTTAAGAAAGAAAAGACTTCATATGTAAGGATCAGCCCATCACATAATATCTTAGAATAGACAGGAATTTATTATCTTTTACATACTTCAAAATAAAAGAAGCAGATAAACAGCAACAGGCCTGAAGGCTAGTGATAATTTCTCTATTCTCTATCATATAATTTAGGAGAAAAAACTAACAGAGAAAATACTACCTTTAAACCAAAGCCATTAAGTGTGAGCATAATTTTATATTCTTAAATGTTGGAATGCAATCATACCTATAAACTCATCCTACTGATTTTTTTTATCATATTCTGATGCAAGAGCCTTATTTAAAATTATACTAATGATGTGTGACATATACCATTGCCCTGTGTACATGCATGAACGCACAGATGGTGTGACTCTACTTTGTGTACAACCAGTGAAACAATAGCTGTACTCCATTTGTGTTCAATAAAAAAGAAAAAAAAAAAAAAATAAAAAAAAAAAAATAAAATTATACTAATGAAAAGAGAACACTAAGCATATCAGTGGAGTATAAATTCAAGAATTTAACCCTTAGAGTATGTGATACTAAAATGCAGTTTTGGGAGATCCAAGATGGTGGACTAGAGAGAGGCTGCATTCATTGTTGCTCCGTAACTCAGGATTAGAAAAGAGGAGAATCTGATTCTCTGGGAAGCAGTCTCTACTCCTCATCGATCCCCTGCTCTTTACGACATCTGTCTACCTCGATCACCCACAGTCTACCAGCCTAGCGCTACACTTGAGTGCAGATTGCTCACTGACCACAGCCTATCATCCGTCACTTGCCTGTCTGCCTGCCTCTGGCCTGCCATCGCCTGCCTTTCACCTACTCATAGCCCACCAACCGAGGTTCACCTGCCGATTGTCCACCAGTAGCCTGAGGAGCCTGCAGACCGTCAGTGGATCACCAGCTGCCTGCTGTTGCCTGGAAATTCACCATCACAGTACCCACAGGTTTGGTTACATGTGGCTGCTGCCATTTTGGGGAAAAAAAAGCCAGGAGCTGCAGGACTGCCAGCCCGACTGACAGCACCCTGCCTCC
>JAJEJO010000546.1:390379-404298 GCA_020662805.1 Glaucomys volans
TCCCATCCTGAGACGCCCACTGGAGACTGGAAGCCCATTCAGGTAGCTCTCATGCCTCAGGCTATTAAAGACTGGGAGGTTTGAATAGGATATGATGCTTATAGTGTATAAATTTTTTCTCCTTTGTGATAACTTTTAAAATTTTATTTCTATACTTTTCTTGCTCTCTACTTTCCTTTTGTTTACCTATTTCCTCAAGGGCTTTTTCTCACTCTTCCTATGATCTAGAATTTCTTCATACTCTTTTCTTACACTGTTAACAGTTACAGCCTACACCCCTCCCCATCCTCTTTGTCCTCCATTAGAAACTGAAGTCCTCTTTGCAAATCTGTTTGTTATACTGTAGATAATAATAGAATTCATCCTCTCTGTTTATTATGACAATATTGGAACAATATTGTAACAAAAAGACTACTGTAACAATAGTCTTCATAGGGGCCATTTTGTTTACAGCTGCATATTGTCTGTACTGGGTGTTGCTAATATTGATTCCCCCCCTTAAAGAAGAGGTTTCAGAAAACTATAGGGTCACTAAGCCTATAGGGCAGAAACTACAATACTCTAGATCTGCATTGCTAGAGGGGAAGATACATGAACAACATGAAAAAACAAGGGAGGAAAGTGATCCAAACAAACCAAGATTCTACACTAATAGAATCCAATGACAGCATGGTAGAAGAAATGCCAGAAAAGGAGTTCAGAATATACATGATTAAAATGTTCAGAGAAGCAAATGATGAGTTAAGAGAGCAAGTGTAGGCAATGATTGGCCATTCCAATAAGCAGCTAAAAGAGCAACTACAGGAAACAAAAGATCAACTCAACAAAGAGATAGAGATTCTGAAAAAGAACCAAACAGAAATCCTTGAAATGAGGGAAACAATAAACCAAATTAAACACTCAATGGAAAGCATCACCAACAGACTAGATCACTTAGAAGACAGAACCTCAGACAATGAAGACAAAATATTGAATCTTGAAAATAAAGTTGCCCAAACAGAGAAGATGGTAAGAGATCATGAACAGAACCTCCAAGAAATATGGGATATCATGAAAAGACCAAATTTAAGAATTATTGGGATTGAGGAAGGCACAGAGATACAAACCAAAGGAATGAACAACCTATTCAATGAAATAATATCAGAAAATTTCCCAAACCTGAAGAATGAAATGGAAACTCAACTGCAGGAGGCTTACAGAACACCAAATGCACAAAATTACAGCAGATCCACACCAAGACACATTATAATGAAAATGCCTAATGTACAAAATAAAGATAGGATTTTAAAGGCTGTGAGAGAAAAGAAACAGATTACATATAGGGGGAAACCAGTACGGATATCAGCAGATTTCTCAGTCCAGAACCTAAAAGCTAGAAGGGCCTGGAACAATATATTTCAAACTCTGAAAGAACATGGCTGCCAACCAAGAATCCTATATCCAGCAAAGCTAACCTTCAGATTTGAAGACAAAATAAAATCCTTCCATGACAAACAAAAGTTAAAGGAATTCACACATAGAAAGCCTGCACTACAGAACATTCTCAGCAAGATATTCCATGAGGAAGAAATGAACAACAACAATGTAAGTCATTAAAGGGGGGAACTATCCTAAAAGAAAAACCAATTAAATGAGAAACCAAGTCACATTAAAAACCAAATCTAAGTCAAAATGACTGGAAATAGAAATCATATCTCAATAATAACCCTGAATGTAAATGGCCTAAATTTGTCAATCAAAAGACATAGACTGGCAGACTGGATCAAAAAGAAAGACCCAACAATATGTTGCCTTCAAGAAACTCATCTCATAGAAAAGGACATCCACAGACTAAAGGTGAGAGGATGGGAAAAAACCTATCATGCACATGGCCTTAGTAAAAAAGCAGGGGTTTCCATCCTTATATCAGATAAAGTGGACTTCAAGCTGAAGTGAGTCAGAAGGGATAAAGAAGGACATTACATACTGCTTAAGGGAACCATAAATCAAGAAGACATAATGATCATAAATATTTATGCCCCAAACAATGGCCCATCAATGTACATCAACCAAATCCTTCTCAATTACAGGAATCAAATAGACCACAACACAATAATTCTGGGTGACTTTAACACACCACTGTCACCACTGGACAGATCTACCAAACAAAAACTAAACAGAGAAACTACAGAACTCAATAACACAATGAATAACTTAGACTTAACAGACATATATAGAATATTCTATCCATCAATGAGTGAATACACTTTCTTCTCAGTAGCACATGGCTCCTTCTCTAAAATAGACCATATGTTATGCCACAAAGCAGCCCTTAGTAAATGCAAAAAAGTAGAGATACTACCTTGTATTCTATCGGATCATAATGGAATGAAATTAGAAATCAATGACAAAAGAAAAAACAGAACCTACTCCAACACCTAGAGACTAAATAATATGCTATTGAATGTAGCATGGATAACAGAAAACATCAGGGAGGAGATAAAAACATTCTTAGAGGTAAATGAGAATGACAATCAATATATCAAAATCTCTGGGACACTATGAAAGCAGTACTAAGAGGAAAATTCATTGCATTTAGTGCATTCCAGAAAAGAATAAAAAGTCAACAACTCAACGAACTAACCTTACATCTCAAAGCCCTAGAAAAAGAGGAACAGTTCATCACCAAAAGTAGTAGAAGACAGGAAATAATCAAAATCAGAGCTGAAATCAATGAAATTGAAACAAAAGAAACAATTCAAAAAATTGACAAAACAAAAAGTTGGCTCTTTGAAAAAATAAACATAATAGAAAAACCACACTAACAAAGAGGAGAGAGAAAACTCAAGTTACTAAAATTTGTGATGAAAAAGGAAATATCACAACAGACACCATTGAAATTCAAAACATAATTAGAAGCTACTTTGAAAACCTATATTCCAATAAAATAGAAAATCTTGAAGACATCGACAAATTCCTAGAGACATATGATCCTCCCAAACTGAACCATGAAGACATACCCAATTTAAACAGATCAATTTCAAGCAATGAAATAGAAGAAGCCATCAAAAGCCTACCAACCAAGAAAAGCCCGGGACCAGATGGATTCTCAGCTGAGTTCTACAAGACCTTCAAAGAAGAACTTATACCAATACTCCTGAAAGTATTTCATGAAATAGAAAAAGAGGGAACCCTTCCAAATTCATTCTATGAAGCTAGCATCACTCTGATACCAAAACCAGACAAAGACACATCTAGAAAAGAAAACTTTAGGCCAATATCTCTGATGAATATAGAAGCTAAAATCCTCAACAAAATTCTGGCAAGTCGCTTACAAAAACATATTAAGAAGATAGTGCACCCCGATCAAGTGGGGTTTATCCCAGGGATGCAAGGTTGGTTCAACATCCGGAAATCAATAAATGTAATTCATCGCATCAATAGACTTAAGGTTAAGAATCATATGATTATTTAAATAGATGCTGAGAAAGCATTTGACAAAATACAACACACCTTCATGCTCAAAACACTAGAAAAAATAGGGATGGTAGGAACATACCTGAACATTGTAAAGGCTATTTATGCTAAACTCACTGCTAACATCATTCTCAATGGAGAAAAACTAAAAGCATTCCCTATAAAAACTGGAACAAGACAGGGAGGCCCACTGTCACCACTTCTATTCAACCTTGTGCTGGAAATGCTAGCCAGAGCAATTAGACAGACCACAGAAATTAAAGGTATATGAATAGGAAAAGAAGAACTCAAGCTGTCACTATTTGCTTATGACATGATCCTATATTTAGAGGATCCAAAAAACTCCACCAGGAAACTTTTAGACCTAATTAATGAATTTAGCAAAATAGCAGGATATAAAATAAACACACATAAATCAAATGCATTTATCTACATAAGCAATGAATCATCTGAAAGTGAATTGAGGAAAACAACTCCGTTCAAAATAGCCTCAAATAAAATGAAATATCTGGGAATCAATCTAACAAAAGAGGTGAAAAACCTCTACAACGAAAACTATAGAACATTAGAGAAAGAAATTGAGGAAGACCTTAGAAGATGGAAAGATCTTCCATGTTCTTGGATAGGAAGAATCAATATAATCAAAATGGCCATACTTCCAAAGATGCTGTACAAATTTAACGCAATTCCAATAAAAATTCCTATGACATTCCTCACAGAAATAGAAAAAGCAATCATGAAATTCATATGGAAGAACAAAAGACCCAGAATAGCCAAAACAATCCTGGGCAGGAAGAATGACACAGGAAGTATCACAATACCAGACCTTAAACTCTACTATAGAGCAATAGTGATAAAAACAGCATGGTATTGGCACCAAGATAGACAGATAGACCAATGGTACAGAATAGAGGACCCAGAGACAAACCCACATAAGTACAGTTATCTCATACTAGACAAAGTTGCCAAAAACGTACAGTGGAGAAAAGATAGCCTCTTCAACAAATGGTGCTGGCAAAACTGGAAATCCATATGCAATAAAATGAAATCAAATCCCTATCTCTCACCCTGTACAAAACTCGACTCAAAATGGATCAAGGATCTATGAATTCGACCTGAGACTCTTCACCAAATAGAAGAAAAAGTAGGCCCAAATCTTCTTCATATTGGCTTAGGACCAGACTTTCTCAACAAGACCACCAGAGCGCAAGAAATAAAAGGAAGAATCAATAAATGGGATGGGTGCAAACTAAAAAGCTTTCTCTCAGCAAAAGAAACAGTCAAGAATGTGAAAAGAGAGCCTACAGAGTGGGAAAAAATCTTTTCCAGACACACTTCAGACAGAGCACTGATCTCCAAAATTTATAAAGAACTTACAAAACTGTACACCAAAAATGCAAAGAGCCCAATTAACAAATGGGCTAAGGAACTGGGCAGACACTTCACAGAAGAGGATATACAGGCTATTAACAAATATATGAAAAAATGCTCATCATCTCTAGTAATTAGAGAAATGCAAATTAAAACTACCCTAAGATTTCATCTAACTCCAATTAGAAAGGCTATTATCAGGAATACAAGCAATAACAAGTGTTGGCGTGGATGTGGGGAAAAAGGCACACTTGTACATTGCTGGTGGAGTTGCAAATTGGTGCAGCCACTCTGGAAAGCAGTATGGAGATTCCTCAAAAAACTTGGAATGGATCCACCATTTGACCCAGCTATCCCACTCCTTGGTTTATATCCAAAGTTCTTAAAATCAGCAAAGTATAGGGATGCAGCCACATCTATGTTCATAGCTGCTCAATTCACAATAGCTAGATTGTGGAACCAACCTAGATGCCCTTCAATTGAAGAATGGATAAAGAAACTGTGGTAGATATACACAATGGAATATTACTCAGCCATAAAGAAGAATAAAATTATGGCATTTGCTGGTAAATGGGTGGAGTTGGAGAATATGCTAAGTGAAATAAGCCAAGCCCAAAAAACCAAAGGCCGAATGTTGTCTCTGATCAGTGGATGCTGATACCTAACAGGGGTGGGGTTGTGGGGTTGGTGGTGTGACAGTTATGGGGAGGATAGGAAAGAATGGAGGAAGTATGGATGGTGTGGAGGAAAGTGGGATGGGAGGGGATGGGGGCAGGAAGAACAGTAGACTGAGACAGACAGTACTACCCTATGTACATGTAAGATTATATGAACTGTGTGAATAAAAAATAAATAAATTAATTAATTAAAATAAAATGCAGTTTTACAACTCTCCTTATCTGATATGCTACATACCTCTTATGTAGTAATTTTTCCTATCTTTCAAACAATAAAGCCTCTAAATTGTAAATTACTATGTTAAAAAATAAATAACATGTGTTGAAATAAATCATCATGTGCTTCCCTAGTAGTCATCCCAAGCACAAAACTCACATTTTTATTATCAAGATTTCTCTCTCCTTTCTCTTCCACAGAGTGTACCATAAAATATGATGGTCTTTTTAGTCCAGATAACCACACAGAAGACTGCTTTTGAGTAGAAAAATTTCCCAAATAAGTTGTTAAAAACTATCCACTACTCAATACCCAATCTGTCCATTTCAGAAAGTCATAGCATCTGGGTGAAGGCAGTAAGAAGAGATAGGTATCCATGTAGTCTGCCTAGGTTTTGAGGGATATGAATCTGGAAGTCTAAACCTTAGCAATCTGGAAAATATGTAAAGGCATGAAATCTAAATCGATTTTGAAAATTTTGTTTGCATCAGTTTTTCCTGCTTTTAGAAATCACATACATTATTTATACACATCAGTAAATTTTTTTTTATTAGAGACATCTAATGAGTGTAAGTGTCCCCCAAAGTTTCATGTGTTCAATGGTTGGTTCCCAAGAATAGCATTGCTGCATTGTTCAGAGGTGGGTCTTTTTTCTTTTCTTTTCTTTTTTTGGTACTGGGGATTGAGCCAAGAGTTACTTTACCTCTATGCTACATCCCCAGTTTTATTTATTTTATATTTTGAGACAGGGTCTTACTCAGTTGCTTAGGCTCTTGCTAAATTGCTGAGGCTGGCCTGGAACTTGTGATCCTTCTGCCTCAGCCTCCCAGGTGGCTGGGATTACGGGCATGCACCACCATGCCTGGCATAAGGTAGGGCCTCTCAGAGTGATTGGATTACCAAGGCTCTGATCCCATCAGTGGATTAATTCACTGATAGTTGAATGGACTACTGGGAGGCAGGAAAAACTATGGGAAGTGGGAGATGTTTGAAGGAAGTAGGTGGCTGGGGACCAAAATAGCCCCATCACCCATCTGTATTTCCAGGTTGCCATGCAGGAAGCAGCTTTTCTTCACTATGCTTTTCTGCCATTATTTCTCTGTCTTAGAGCTAGTCAATCATGCACTGAAATATCTTCAACTGTGAAGCAAAATAAATCCTTCCTCATCTAAGTTGTTCTTTCCAGATATTTTGATCATAGTGTTGAAAACCTGCCTAACACAATTCCTTCTTTCCTTTTATCCATTGTCTATTATCTATGCTACTTATGAAGGTTTATGGGACTTTTAAATCTTATTAGTATGTCTGTATACTTATTTTTCACAAATGTTTGAAAATATGACTAACTTCTGATGCATTCTTTTTGATGATTTGTGTAGTATATAGCATCTGTCTCTCTTTTCTTCTAGACTATGTACAATGATCAAAATTTTGACTCTAAATATTATCTCTGATATTGATTTTTGAATTCCTATGACAGTTTCTAGCCTATTATGGAAATTTTAAAAAATGAGTTAGCTAGAAATTTCATTTTAATTTCTGGTTAGGATGGGGAAGGTAGTACTGAAAACATTCTAATATCAGTTTCTTAACATATCTATGCTTTCAAAATAGTTGAGTCAAAACTGTTGATTTCAATAACAATTTAATGCTGTGATGTTAAGTGTAAATCAACTTTATATAATGCGAGTCATTTTGTCACTATTTGCTTTTAATTATGATTTAGAGACTTTACATATACACATAGAATATCACAAGAATGTTTAAAAATAAAGATTCATGATTGATGATGTAGCTAAGTGTTAGCAGTTTCCTAGCATTCAAGGGGCCATGAGTTCAATCCCTAGTTCCACAAAAATATTAAGAGA
The DNA here is from genome assembly GCA_020662805.1 of Glaucomys volans. Taxonomy (NCBI): domain Eukaryota; kingdom Metazoa; phylum Chordata; class Mammalia; order Rodentia; family Sciuridae; genus Glaucomys; species Glaucomys volans. The sequence goes on from JAJEJO010000546.1 coordinate 397,969, forward strand.
AAAACAGAAATTGAAAGTAAAACTCCAAAACCTATTAAAAGACAATTTGGTGGGTGGTAATATTGGGAATTGAACCCAGGGGCTCTTTACAACTAAGCTACATCCTCAGTTCTTTCTATTTTTTTATTTTTGATACATGGTCTTGGTAAGTTGCTAAGGCAGGCCACTAACCTGCAGTCTCCAAAATTGCTGGGATTATAAATATGCACCACTAGCCGGGCATGGTGGCACATGCCTGTAATCCCAGCACTTGGGAGGCTGAGGCAGGAGGATTGCAAGTTCAAAGCCAGCCTCAGCAACTTAGTGAGGCCCTCAGCAACTCAGTGAGACCCTGTCTCTAAATAAAATACAAAATAGGGCTGGGATGTGGCTCAGTGGTGGAGTGCCCCTGGGTTCAATCCCCAGTACCAAAAAAAAAAAAAAAAAAGTATACACCACTGCCAATTTTTAAATGTCATATGCTACTATATGATTAAGAATTGTAGTGTTCTGATATTTAGAATTGTTAAGGAGTGAATTTATAATTTTTAAAAGAAACACAACCCTTTTAAATGCTAATAAAAATCAGATCATTTCAACGGTTCCTTATATTCTAAATTAAAAAGTACAAGTGAGTGGTTTTATAATCCTGATTTAAGAAATACATTTTTGTGAAAGATGAAATTGTATGCTGTGAAATTTCGATGTCTTATGATGAATAATCCTGTTCAGGATCATTAACAACAGAATTGGTTGAAACACTTCATTTTTCTTCTGTACTATGAAGTATCCAGAAAGATGGCTCTCCAGAGGGTAAAATGGTATTTTCTTTACTGCATTTTTAAAGAAGATCATGTATTCTTTTTATGAAAACTACAATGAACTGTGTAGATTTCTGCCACTAGAGAGGCTTTATATTTTTCAGAAAATACACATCACCAAAAAATTAATGATAGTCTCTTTTAATGTTAAAAATATTTCATTTGTTGAAGTTATTTTTTCTAATTTCTCAGAAAATAGTATTTTTATTCTTTCATCTGAAAGGAGAATGTTCTGTGTCTCACATACTAGTTGACTTCAAATTATTTTATCCTTCTAGATTGTAAAATCATACAATGATAATATGCTATTAGCCCATAAAACTGTGTCTTGTATTATGAACTTTTTAGAAAAACAATGAACATGTTATATTTAATGTAATTTTATTATAATTTGTGGGAAATTCATGAGGTAATAATAGTCCTACTATTTATCAGTAAAATATAGAGTATGATCTTACAAAAAACTTTTAATGTCACATAAAGTTTGGGAATCATTAGAATTAATATTTGTATTTGCTGGTATTTGCAGGCAAGTCGCAGAGCATCTCTCTAACCTAATGAGCAGCTATGTATTAGGAGACTTTAACATTGATGCAAAAGTTGTAGTCAATATTTTTTTCAAAGAAAAAGCTTATCTCAGCAATGTTTAAATACTTATTAAGAAAAGGCCAATCATTTGAATAGGTATTGAGTCTCATTTTATTCAGTTCAGAGATTTTTCAGCTAAATTTGATCATATTCATATTTCACATAAGAATGTAGTGTGAGGATACACTATATGAGAATTACATAAACTGTGTCAAACACAAACTGACATCTTTCTAACAGAAATAAAAACTGGAAAATAGTTTAAATTAGAAAACATTATGAAAATAATTTAAAGTGTGGTATTGCATAGCTTTCTCATAGTGAAAAGAGGTCTTATATTTTTAAAATGTCCTTTTATATAAGAACGTTTAAAAAAGAAATAAAATGTACAAAGAAATAAAATCTATGAAATTATGGAAAACTGAAGGTTTCATATTGGAAAACAAGTTTGCATTTGAGCATTAGGTGACATCACAAGAATATGTAGCTCCACACACATATTACACAAAAAGTCACAGATTATTTTTATCACAAATATTCAGTAAAAGTCTGCTTACATTCAAATATAACTGCAATGGTAATTATGTTTTGTGCTACAACATTTTGGCTTATGGTTCTGGAAAAATAATTTCATAGGGTAGTTTATTTTCAATAGACTTTTGGGGTCTGAAAAACAACTTACAATAAAATCATAAAGTTATAAATAAATTAAATCATAATAAAATACTACTCAAATCGATACAAAAATAGAAATATGATCTTGTGATATGACAATTGTATCATGGGATCATATGCTTATTTATTCTTACATTTGAGAACACTCATATAGAATGATCTTAACTTCACAAATATATTTTCTCAAGTCTTCCCACCTTATGACTATTTGGTACAAAACTGACAAACAATTTCATAAGACATAATCACCGTCTCAGATGTTTCACATTGGCTGAGTGAATAAAATGTCAGAATTCTTCCTTTGACTTCATATTCAGTCACTATAAAGTATTTTGCTGTCGATGTTTGATGTTCAATCTGTCTAGTGAGTTTGTGTTCCTCAAAATCCTTTTATTTTATGTTAACATGTCAATTTCCCCGGGGAAGTTTACAGATCTCCAGAATTCACAGATCGTGAAGTTAAAGCAGATGCCTCACATTTTTAAAAATATAAATGTAGAAAATGGTGGATTAGTAGTTTCAACAAAAGCTTTAGGTGGTCTTACTTGCCTTCAATATTAGTACTTAATATTTTTCTGAAATTGTCTAAACAATTAGAAATTTAGATAGCACCATTAGATAAAGATTCTACATACAGTACGGTGTTAATGTAAACAAATCATACTTCCTATGATCTAATTGATACACTTTTAGAAACCATGACCATATCCTAATATAATCTTCATATACTAACTAGCAAAGAGTCATATTGTGAATATTCACTCTAAATTTCAACTGTTATAATCATTTTGCCTGTCCTAATATTTTCACATTAGCATTTGACTTTTGCTATACAACTTCATAAAGAAAGATATCTGTAGTCTCTTGACCAATGACGCCCTCTAGCATTTAATAATAAATCTCTTATAAAATATTATCTAGTTTTGCTAGCCAAAATGTTACTCTTTAAGCACTGCTATCCTAAAACATAGCTTCTAATAAGCTCATACAATCTTTATATTATGTAGAGTATTGCACTACTGGCCTTAAAGAACTTCTAAGAAGTTCATAAATGTTTGGAAATATAGTATTAATTCCTTTGTTTAAAAAGTAGTTATAAATGTTCTACTACCAGAGTCTGATAATTTATTAAATTTTCAAAAGTCTTATCACAGACTTATAGGTATAATTTTCTTCTGCCTACATATCACCTAATATTTCAAGTTGCACAGACTAAATAAATGTCAAATTTATGTAATGTAGAATATAGATATTATCACCAGCTTCAGTTCTTCAGAAATGATCTCTTTTCCAAGAGACCTACCCAGATATGACAGCCATACTTATAATTACAATCTGATCTATTCCTAAAAAATCAAGTCAAAATCCTCTTTCCTCTGCATGACTTTTTCCATAGCACCTGTCACATTCTAACATATTACAAAATTTACTTATTTCTTATATTATTTTCTCTCTCCTTCAGTCCAACTAATCATATCTAGTCTGTTCCCATACATGTGTAAGTACAGTATAGACTTAGTGAAAGGTAATGATAATACAGTTAATATAATGTTAATGTATTGTACTTAGTATAAAGAAAATCTTTTTTACAAAATGAAGGAAAGTTAGAGCTCTTGTTTGTATAATGATGATATACTATTACATCACCAATTTCTTAAGGTGACAAAGTATACTATAAATTTAGGTTAATTCAGTAATGATTGTCTTGATAGTTTCCTGTTGATGTCCTCCCTCCCCTTCTATTGGCTACTTGGGGAAAATAAGCACTATATTTATCAATAACAGTATGTCAGCTAAAAAATGGACACTTGAAAAAGATAAAAAGGTAGACCAACTTCCCTTAAGGTAGCATAGGTTTTGCACAGTTAAAATTGTATTTCTATTGATATATCTTTCTTTTCATTAAATTCCATACACTAGACCTCATATTCCCCAGTGTCTACTTTGTCCCTGTAGTAGGTTAACATGATTATTAGGGTGGATCTGTGGTATCATTACTAATATATTACTGCAGCATGACAGAAAAATCTCATTTATCCTTACAATGCCAGTGAAAAATAGATATTATATTATCCACATTAGTGAAATTAATGAACTCAAAGATCTTTTTATTTCCAGTCCCTCAGGCACACTATTAGGCCATGATATTTCATGATTTTCTCTCTGAAAAAGATAATTGACTTTATTTTTACGACAATCTGAGGCCTTTGCCAAACTTAGAAAAGCTCAGGGCTAAGCAAGATTGTATAAGTGGGTCAGTCACTTAATGTTTTTCATGTCAAGCTCTCACATATATCAAATATTGTCAAAATTAGATGTTTTTCAGTCTTAATATAACTATTTACCTGCTTATTTAATTTATTCATAAAATGTTCCTAAGTTGCTTTTTCATAAAATATGAGCAATTTTTTCAGAGGATGATATATATATGTATATGTTAATGCTAAATGACTTAAGCAAATCATATGCAGAAATATATCTATGAATTGGATAAGTAAATTAACTAAAGGTATACATACAGAGTTCATATCTTCTACAGAAAACAGAAAAATTCATTCAGTGTTTTATAGGACAGGAAATTATATTCATTTAATGGGGGAAAATTTTTTGACATCTAAAATAATTTTTTAAATAGAACACTGTTTTTCTGCTGAAAGGGGTAGGTTTGACATTTTTGATAGTATCTATGAATGCCTATTCTCCTTGGAATACAGGTGATAGGGTTTTATTTTTAGAGTTGATTTTAATTTAAGACATCATGTTTAGTCCTATACCTTTAGAAGCATCCTCAAAGGAGTTGATAGACTTACTGTGCATGCACCTTCAAATGCAATTTTAAATCAGTGCTATACTACTGTTGAATTGATTTTTTCATCCCAAAGAAGCCTTTTCATTTCTAGTGTTTTCACAGAAATGTTTCCCCCAACAAAAGGTAAATAATTTGGGGCGTATTGCATTAACTTGAAAATTGCATACATACACAGACACAGAGCACACACACACACACAAACACATGCACACACATGCATAATCTATACAAACACTTACCTCCAATATACTTTAAGAAATATTTATATTGTCTCCATCTACAGTAGTATCCATCTAGGAAAAGAAATTTTGAACTTCTTGGAGTTTTGCGAACAACCTGATGATTAAATCAGATGGATCTATGGCTAATACAAATGTTTCTATGGTAATCAGTTTCAAGAGGGATTTAAAACAATAGCTAAGCTAAAAGCAGTTGATTCAGATACTCATGACCCAAATGATATCGTATTCTGTCTTTGGAAGACTTGTGGCTGAAACATTCCTTCCATACCTTTTTGAAAGTTCTGTAATCTTACTGTTACAGCAAAATCATCATGGATTATTATTGTAATTTTTGTACTAAGAGGTCATGGGTTTTTAAAAGGACCATGAGTGAATAATTATTAGAAAAATATTAAACATGCTGATAGCACTGCTGGCACCTATTCCTGAGATTTTTCTTGCCTGATAGCTATGGTCTGAATCTATCATTGGGGAAAAGCTTAACACTCTATAACTTGTAGAATAATCATACAAAACCGTTTTTGTTTGGGAAAGATACTTTTTCCCCTACACTTTCTGGAAGTTTCGATTTCACAAACTTTACAGGTAAAAGGAGGAGTGAGTCGAGATAAGCTTGTAAGATAGATAATGTTAATGGATTTTGAATCTCATTGGAACAGTTTTCACTCCCTCACCTCAGATGAAGACTAATTAGGAAGGCTAATATGTGCTTTGAATTTGAGGTCTAAAGAATAAGAGAAAAGAATTACACTAATCTTTAAAAAAATATATTTGTCTCTTTGAGAATCATCTAAATTGAATGCTAACTTTCATGTTTAAACATTCTTTTCTTTGTTAGAAAACATGGTGTCAGTATTTTAATCACGTGTTTTAATATCCTTAAGCCAATTACAATTACATTTTTTTTATTTACAATACTGCTTCAGAGGTCAGCTCTCTCTGATGAATGGAATCTTATAAAGAAGTCCTTTGGTTATATATTTTCACTAAATACATGTGTAAAGTAACTTTCAATTATAATTTCTACAAAACCTATAAAAGCACTATTATCAATGATGGGCTCCATTTATTATCTCAGGTCGTGTATAATTTTAGTTTGCTGTTGTAATCCCCAAAAATAACAAACCGGGCAACCATTATTTATTCATTTTTACTTTTGAAATTGTCTCTTTCTATTAGTGTCCCATTGAAAATACTTTAGGAAATGCTCGTCTTG
>JAJEJO010000546.1:404308-442967 GCA_020662805.1 Glaucomys volans
TTTCTATTAGTGTCCCATTGAAAATACTTTAGGAAATGCTCGTCTTGGCTTATAGGCCTCTGAGGAAGCAAATTCTTTTTATTTTCCTCAGCCAATAAAACATAGACAGCAAGTATGTGTGATCTATTCTTGGCTACTAACATCTAATTATTCATAATTTTAAATTCCTTAATCCTTGGCACTTTCATTCTTATCCCAATGCTGCTTTGGGCAAGTGCCACAAATGACTATTGCTCATGCAGTTGTTCTTTATTATCACAGGGTAAAGTCTACAATGCATTACCAAGTTCGATGAACACAAATAAATAACAGAGAAATAAAAACCTGGGACACTTTGAGAGTAGTAATGGCACTAAATAATACATACAGATTCAGTGAATTGTGATTAGCATTCCTCTGAAAGGTATCACAGCCCTGTTTTACGGTTAGAACAACATTTACAGGCATGGAATAAATCAAAATTAACACTGGAAAACCTGACTAATGCATCTACCATGAATAACCCATCCAGAAACAAGCAATGGTGTTGTGCTTGCTACATAAACCTAGATTGCACACTAATCACTGCCTATTCTATAAACATCAATCTTACTGTGTTCTTTTTCCTGATTTCCTTAAAAAATCATTCAACCTCTAAAGCTATAATAAGGGCAGCTTTCTGCAGTGTGAAATATGATGCTTCAGGAAAAACTGATGCATTAAAAAGTTCTACCCTTCAGTCCAGCTAGCAATCTAAATCTAACATAGGTCTGTTTTCCCAATTAATAATGGAACAAAGACTACAGCTTAATTTGGATCTCATTTCCTTGATCTAAGTGCTGATACCCATATTCAGTCATGTTACAATATATATTCATAGGTAGTGTTTTAAGGATAAATGCAACTGAATGTTCTTTCTTAGACACTCAAAAATCTATAAAAAATTTAACTGTCATTTTCCCAGATTTTTTTTTACTATAATAATGATTTTGACTATACAATAATTCAAATTCTTACAAAAACATAGATAGATATGGTCCTTCCAGGGTTAAGGGAAATAAATTGAACTGAAATTTCACTAAGGAATCCTGTCACAACCTAGGATTCATTAAAGACATGTGAAATATGCATGTGTTTGTGTGAGTATGCAATTTTAATTTTCCTAAGAAAAATATCTTTTTTAAAATTTTGGTTCACTGTACACAAATGGAGTACAAATATTGTTTTTCTGGTTGTACACAAAGTAGAATCATACAATTTGCGTATTCATACATATACATAGGGTAAAGATGTTTATCTCATTCTATTATCTTTCTTTCCCCTCCCCCTCCTCATTCCTCATTATCCTCTATACAATCCATCCTTTCTCCATTCTTCCCTTACCTCCTCCCACCCCCATAATATGTCAACAACCACTTATCAGAGAAATCTTTCAGCCTTTTTTTGGGGGGGGGGCATTGGCTTATTTCACTTGACATGATATTCTCCAACTCCATCCATTTACCTGAAAATGTCATAATTTTGCTACTCTTTATGGGTGAATAATATTCCATTGTGTATATATACCACAGTTTCTTTATCCATTCATCTGCATCTAGGTTGGTTCCACAGTCTAGCTATAGTAAATTGGGCTGCTCAAACATCGATGTGGATGTGTCACTGTAGTATGCTGATTTTAAGTCCTTTGGGTATAAACTGAGGAGTGGGATAGCTGGGTCAAATGGTGGTTCCATTCTGAGTTTTCTAAGGAATCTCCACACTGCTTTCCAGAGTGGCTGCACCAATTTGCAACCCCACCAGCAATATATGAGTGTACCTTTTTCCCCACATCCTCACCAACACCTATTGTTGTTTGTATTCTTGATAATGGACATTCTAATTGGGGTGAGATGAAATCTTAGGGTAATTTTGATTTGCATTTCTCTTATTACTATAGAGGACACAGAGACAACGCCACATAAATACAGTTATCTCATACTTGACAAAGGAGCCAAAAACATACAATGGAGAAAAGATAGCCTCTTTAACAAATGGTGCTAGGAAAACTGGAAATCCAAATGCAGCAAACTGAAACTAAACCCCTATCTCTCACCCTGCACAACGTTCAACTCAAAATGGATCAAGGACCTAGGAATTAGACCAGAGACCTTGCACCTAATAAAATAAAAAGTAGGTCCAAATCTTCATCATATCGGCTTAGGATCAGACTTCCTTAAGAAGACCCCAAAGCACAAGAAATAAAAGCAGGAATCAATAATTGGGATCGATTCAAACTAAAAAGCTTTTTCTCAGCAATGGCAACAATCAGCAATGTGAAGAGAGAGCCTACAGAGTGGGGGAAAATCTTTGCCACACACAGTTCAGATAGAGCACTAATCTTCAGAATTTATAAAGAACTCAAAAAACTTTACCCCAAGAATGCAAATAACCCAATCAATAAATGGGCTAAGGAAATGAACAGACACCTCACAGAAGAGGATCTACAAGCAATCAACAGATATATGAAAAAATGTTCATCATCCCTAGTAATAAAAATGTGTTTTTAATTTGATACATACATTATATAACTTCCTTTTCTTAGGAAATCCCTTTAACTAAGCAAAGAGACTGCTTTCACTACTAGTTCCCCAATTATCAATTTCAATTTGCTTTTGATAAATCTAAGGCTGGGACAACATTTCACTTTCATTAATTCATCTGGGAATAGAGAATGCCTTTCACACTAAAATAGCTATCTGGGATTCTGTTAGATCATGGTCTGTTTAACTCACTCATGCACTTTTTCATTACTTCATTATAAGTCAATAATTTGCTTTTAAGTGTACTTGATATTACTGACTGAAAGAAGCTAGTTCTGTAAATAAAGTGCTATTCAAAAATCTGGGTTAAACAATTGATTTGAGTCTTGAAAGAATGAATGAATATCCTTCTCAAGGAAAACTCAATTAAATTAGATACATTCTTTATGGGCAAGATTCCTGAACAGGTAAATATATTTTACAAGTTGATGTTTAAGAAGTCCTTCCTTTTTAAATTTAGGTCTGGACTTTTTTTAAAGTAAATTAATTTTAGTGATAATTTCCTGTTAATATTAAATAAAATTGGTCAATGTGTGAAAGCATCCTATACTTTAAAATGTGCTTTTTATAAAACTACGATAATACCATGTGTAATTTAAAAAGAAAAAACATGTCCAAGGATTTCAAAGATATTTTATGGAAAATTATATTCATAATACATTTAAATTCAAGTACTGATTTCATTTTTATATATTACATTAATTATTAAAATGATATCTTCATTTATGCATGCCATTTGTCAGAGGTATTTCTATGATTTATGATTTATGACAAAAATATTTCAATCTTATATTCTGTCTAATCAGGCACTAAAGGCAACTCTTTTCTAAGCTTTATGGTTGTCAAAGGTATTACATCAGCTATTACACTGCTTGTTTAATTAAATATATGAAGATTTCAATAATGATGATGTTCATCATCATCATAATAGTGTAAATATTTAGAAATTATGCATGTAAAATTAGTCACAACTAAAAATCAAAAGTTCAGCTTTTACTATTAGATAAAACATTTGTTTTTACTGTGGCTCCTATACATTTATACTGTTTAGGTAAAATCTACCCATTTAAATTTTTACCATATGACTTTTCAGTAAAATATTTTTCTCTCTCCCCAGTTCTGTAACATAAAATCTCTCATTTTCAGGAAATGAAAGTTTTGTTTTAAAGTATGATGGTGTACTTTTATGAACTAGAAAAAAGAATAGTAGACCAAAACAATGACTCCCTAAATTCAACATGAGCTATTAAGCAAACAAGTGGAGCAGAACTCATAAAAAACTCAATTTACCCAAAGTCAACTCCATAGAAGAATTACAGATTTCTACTTTTGCCCACTTGGCTTCCACCACCTACTCTAATCCAAAAGCTGCTAATGATCATAGAACTGGGACTATATATCAAATATTACAGGTGGTGAAAGAAGAAAGGAAGGAAATGCTAAAGTCAGTCTACAAGGACAAAAACCTCTTGTGATGAATTAAGGATGACTTTTATTTCAAGGACAGGTACTCTCTTCAAAGTTCAGATGCTGACCTATTGTATTCTGACACCTGAGAAATATTTGGCTACAGGGAACAGCAAGGAATTTGCAGTCCAAGCACTGAGTTCTGTTTCTTAGTCTTACATCCCAATTAATTCCTAGGTCACTTTATAACAATTTATCTTCTTAGTTTAAAAAACTGGAACAACGGATTTGGAAATGACCAAAGGAATTAAGTCTGCATTCTACTAAAGCTGCATTATCAATAAAATATTTTTCTTTGAAATAATTATTCATTAAAACTTAACAGTCTATGTCAAAAATGGATATTTCTATGCTATGTGTACTATAATTCTTTGGGATGTGTATTTAGGAAGATAAAATCAAGGTTAGCATGAAAGTTGATGGGTCATGAAAATTTTTATTAAGGATATTTCATGTGTTAAAAATAAACATAATATTAAATTCTATAATTTATTTTAAAAAATGGATATTTTGATTTTTGAAAGCAAAGTTGATAAATAATGTATTAATCTTTTAATAAGCAGTTGTGTACCTGCTTGGCAAAGAACTGATAATGAGTTCATGTTCAAAAAAGGCTTATTTTGGTAATGTCAAGTAGTAGCACTTTTGTGAATATCTTGAATTATTTTTATCTTTTTCTTGACATCTTACCCGAGTCTATAAAGGATGAGAACAGGCAGTTTCTAACCAAGTTACAAAGGAAGGCAATTCCGAAAGGAAGTTAGAAGTTATAAAAAGAGAATTCAAAATGGATAATAAGGATATGCTAATATTAATCGTAACACCACAGAGATACTAAGTTTAAGTTCATTTCAGTGGGTTGATTGAAAACATGTAATAGTTTATGAATATTCTCCTCAGTTTCCATTTAAGGACTCCTTTCTGGTGCTGTTTTATATTAACTGAGTAAGGAAGAGCTTTGTAAGGTTGCTTCCCACTGCCAGATTTATTGTTTGATAAGTTGGAGATCAATTATGGGAAATTATGGAATTCCTCATAGCAGAAAAACAACATACTGGTTAGAAACATGAGAAAAAATCTTGTACAGACCAGACATTAGACATTACCATATACACTTGTAAAAATAATAGTTTCTGATCAGTAATGAGATCTCAAGAGAATGGCATGGCACAAAATAGCAAGAGATTGAAAGAAGTATATTTTGCAGGGAGGAGAAAATAAACTGAAATACCAGAGGACAAATTTAATAAGTATTTAGTCCTATAAAAGAAAGGGTCAAATTGACCCTGAAAACTGTTTGAATAAAAACTAAACACAAGTCTTTCTATAGGAGTATTAAAATGGGAATGAGGCAACTGGTATGTGGGAGTTAATATCCTATTGGAAGAAAACATGTCAGAAGTCAGAAGATAAGTCAGATAAATACTATTGCTTTAATAATACTATCATATGTATTTGTAGGAGCCCCTTCTGGGAAATGAACAGATAAACAATTCAGATTTGGAATTAAAGACAAAAAGCAAAATTTAAACATCAGAGAGGTTTATGTAGAGTAGAAATTAACAACGGTAGTACACATTATGGTTTAAATATAGCCCTTGCTGCTCTGTCACTGCCACTTAATTTCTAAAATGGACATAATTTTTTCTCTTCCTCTCTCCCTGCTTCTCCCTAATCTGCATCCCTCCCTAATCTAAGGGGAAACAGGATTATCTTTCTTCCCCATTCTCAGCAGTTATCTGTCCTTGAGTACACACCCACCATAGGAATGAAGTAATCCAGACTTTGGGGGATGGCACCAGAAGATCTCAGAATTTACTATCTCCCAAATTAACAAGTGAATTACAACTCCAGACAGAGAACATATGGAACGTAGCCTTCGTAGCCTTTGAATCACCTCTTTACACGCCTCTGTTCCTGCTGATGGGCAGAATCACAGCCTCTGGGACAGGAGTTCCCTGTCTTTCTCCATTACTAGCAAAGCAGTGCCTTCTTTTCCCTTTTTCTCAAAATCGTTTACACATTTTTGGATTGTCATGGGGGACAAGGACAGAGCTTTTGGCACCAGAGTGAATCTGGATTTGATCATATTAACACAAAATGATTTATAGCTTTTTGTGTTTGCTCCATATTATAAATCTCAATTCACAATTCCAGAACAACTGAAAGACCAAATATAGAAAAGAGATCTTTTCAGAATATAAATTAGGCAAAAGTGAGTGGAGATAAAGGTATACCTGGGTACTGAGATATTGCTATGGTTTGGATAGGTACCTCCCTGCAAAGTTCATGTGTTAGTCTTGCTTCCTGGGGTGGTGCTACTGGGAGGTGATAGAACTTTCAAGAAGTCTCTAGGTCAGTGGGAGAGGATGGGACCCAAGTCCCTTCCTAAAGTTGTCTTCTGTTTCCAAGCCATGAAGCGACAACCTCTAAAACTGTGAGCCAAAATAAAACTTTTCTCTTTATAAATTGATTATCTCACATTTGGTGCAGTATTAAATATCTGAATAATACAGAAAATTAGTATTGAGAGTTGGGATTGTTACTGTAACTATATACCTGATGATGTAGAAAAGTTTTTAGATTTTGTTTGTAGGATGAATTGGCAGAAGTTTAGAGAAATGCTCAAGAAAAAGCCTAGAATTCTGTAAGTGAAGCTTAGTAGGTGATTCTGGTGGATGCTCAGAAGACCAGAATGCTGTTAGGAATGCAGAGAGTAAAGGCCAGGTTGATGAAGTTTCAGATGGAAATGAGGACTCTTGAGAATTAGACTAAAGGATATCTTGTCATACTACAGCAAAAATAGCTGAATACATTTTGTCCATGCCCTGATGTCTTGTGATAGGCTGAGCTTAAATGTGATGTACTAGTTGTCTGGTGGAGGAGATTTCAAAGGCAGCACAGCATTCAGTCTATAGCATCGCTATTATTACTGGGTGCTTTTTGCCAAATTTATAGTGAGGACTGAAAACAGAAAGGAGCAGAGCAGAAAGATTTTTAAGTTTCACGTTTTGCCCAGAAAAGCATGCAAAATTTTGGCTAAGAATGGTATGGTTATTAGCACCAATAAAAAGAAACTAAGTGCTTTGCACTAAGACAGTAAGAAAGATGTCTCAAGGGCATTGCAGGAATCTGTAAGCCCACTTCATCATCATAGGCTCAAAGGTATAGAAATGCAAAATAATTTCAAAGGCATTTTTCCCCATCCTTCAATTGAATAGAGCTTTAAAATGTTCTGCATACTTAACAGCACCTAGAGAATCATTTCTCTTTGTTCAGCTGGCAGGGCATGCACTCAAGCCCATGCAGTCATGGCTGAAACAGGCCTTGGAACAGTTCACACTGGTGGCATATCTGATCATAACACACATGATATTGATTTTGCATGCATGAAGAATGCAAGAGTTATCAGGACATGATAGCTTTCACCAAAATTTCAAAGGAAAGCCTGGAAGCTAAGGCAGAGCATTCAGGGTCCAAGTTCTGGCAAACAGTTCCCAACAGAGCTACACTTGAAGCTGTAGGAGTGAAGACAAAACTGCAATGGAGACTCCAGAAAATTAGAGATGCTGGGAATATAGAACACCTGTGTTATGGTTTAGATCTGAGGTTACCCCAACAGCTCTGTAAGAAAATATAAGAACAGTAAGAGGTGAAATGATTAGATTATGAGATTTGTAACCTAATCAGTGGATTGATCCACAGATATGGATTAACTGGATGGCAGGAAGGATGTGGCTGGAGGAGGTAGGTCACCTGTGGTCTGCCTTTGGATCTAGATTTTGTCCCTAGTGAGCAGAGTTCTTTCTTTTCTCTCTCTCTCTCTCTCTCTCTCTCTCTCTCTCTCTCTCTCTCTCTCTCCCGGCTTCCTGGTGTCTATGTTCCAAGCTACCTTCTTCTACCTCGCCCTTCTGCCATGGTGTTCTGCCTCCCCTCATGTCCAGAGCTATGAAATTGGTCATCTATGGACTAAGACATCTGCAACCATAAGCCAAAATAAACTTTTCATACTCTAATGGTTGTCATCATTTCTTTCGTTCACAGTGACACAAAGTTGACTAAAACTACCTGTCAAGGGAAGCTGTAAAGCAGCATGAAAAATCTTCCAAAGCCCATATCCTTCCATAGTGTGCCTGGATACTTGACAGGGAGACTGAGGATTTAACAGTTGCTTTGCTTGGCTTGCAACTTGCTTTGATGGGATCCTTCCTTAATATTTTCCTATTCCTTCTTTTTGGAATAGGAACATTTACCATGTGCCTATTGTAGCTTTATGTCTTAGAAGTATGTAATTTGGATTTTTGGTTTCTTAAAGGGTCTCGAAGCTAAGAGTTTGCCTTTAGTATCAGAGGAGACTTTGAACATGAACTTTTGAGCAGTATTGATACAGTTAAGATTTTGGAGAATGCTGGGGATGCACCGAATGCATTTTACATTGCGAGATGAGCATGATCATTTAGGGGCCAACCAGGTTGGTTTGTACTATTATGCCCCAAAGATTCATTTGTTCCCAGAGTAGCACTGTTGGGAAGTGGTGGAACCTTTAAGAGGTGAGGCCTACCAAGAGGTATTTAGGTCACTGGAGAAAGCCTTCAGAGGGAATTGTGAGACCCCAGTTATCTCCACTAGCTGTCTTTTGCTTCAAACTCATGAAGTGAGAGGTTTTGGTCTTCTATGTGCTCCCTGCCATTGCCATTCCATACTCCACCAGAATCCTGAAATCAGTGGTTCCACCTGATCATGGATTGAATACTCTAATAACATGACCTAAGTAAGGATTTTTTTAACAGTTGATTATTAAAGGCATTTGTTATCATAACAGAAAGCTGAATAACATGCCATTTTAAGGTCTTTTCCTTCAGAACAACATCACGCTATTAGGCAATACACTTTGAGATGGCTATCCAATGTCATATAAACTTTTCTCAATGATTCACTGCTTCTTCATCAAAATGATGATAATTATGTAATAATGAATTTAGATGGGTCACAGGATAAAAACAAAAGAAAACAAAACAAAACAAAAAAAAAAAACCAAATACTCCTCCCTAATAACAGGATCTATTTCTTTTGAAAAAATATCAAAAATATAAAGGAAAAACAATTGAATGATGAATTGTGAAGTAAAGGATAATGAAAAGAAAACAAAAAATAAGGGCAAGCATTAGATTTGGATTTGGAAATTAGGAAAATGATCATGAGTTAAAAACGAGCAAATAAACAAAAACCAACTTTGTGGTTATGTGAGCTGTTCAGTACCAGAAATGTTAATTCACTGCTGCAAAATCTCTGTCTTTGGAAGTCTTCAAAAGAGAAGTTATATGTCCACTAGTGTACATTAGACCTCCTTTCAGGAGGCCCAATGAACTTTATGGGGCAGGGTGACCAAAGTAGAGAAGAGCAAGATGGAGAAGATCCCTGTCATTGAGTCTGGAAGCGAATTTTGGTGGTTCCATAGTTAAGACTGTGATAACATTTTTGTCAAATGTCCATCTTCATTCAATGTGTCTTTTCCTCTGAGATAATAGAAAGATGTAACATTAGCCTTACTAATTATAGAAAGGAAATGTAGCTCACAGCTATCTAGCACATTATCAGAGAAAATAATGAGGAAATAAGTAGATAAAATATTTGTGGATCAACTTAATAATATGATATTTTAAAGCTAGACCAATAATAATTCTATGCATATCTAGAAAGGGATTTTATAAGGCCTATGGGCAGAATAGTATGCAAAAGTGGTGACTCATTCAAACTAAAAAATATCATCATTTTGGTCAAAAATCAGTTTGTCATTGAAAAAAGTTGATATGACATTAGCTAGCAATGACAAAATAGATTGCCTTTTGCTGTGATATTATTCTGAAGGAAAAAACTTTAAAATGAGACAATTTTAAAGAATATGCATATTTATAAAATGTCTATTTGAACTGAATAATCATGTCCAAACAAATTTATAGTTTTCTAAAGCAGTGTGAGAGTTTTAATTTTACTACCTTTAGCCATTTTATCCCTAAACATAATATTTAATTAGTGGTCGTTAAAATCGTACAGAGGAACTGTTTCCTTTCTTAGATATTTAGCTCATTCTCTGAGTGGTCTATCTGTGATAAATTTGTCAGAAAGCTTTCCTTTCAGAATGTCTGAATTTTAACTGCTTAGAAAAACTCTAGAATACATTTCGTCCAAGTGCTGACAAGTATGAGAAAAGTATCAATATTTGCATCAGAGAGAGCTTGAACCTATATATTTTATAATATAGGTAAAATTTTATAGATCCAACTCTAATTATATTTTATAATTTGCTATCATGGGAAATTTAATTATCTCTTTCAAAATCCTTTACTCCTTTTTTCTTAATCTCCACAGTGAGTTTGTAATCCCTATTCCTCAGGAGAACTGTTTAGAAAATTAGACATAATGTCAGTAAATTGTTTAACACAGGATCTAGTAAATAAAATAAAATAAAATTTGCTATAAAATATTAGCATTGATTCTCTTCTATTTCTTTTCCCCATCCCTTAAAAGATTTGTGTTTCTTCGAATTATTTTTCTGCACTGTCTTTTCCCAATTTGCATATAATTACCAAATGTATCTCCTTGGTCATTTGTAATTAAAAGACAATCAACAGTACCTCTGGCCTATCCCACAGGGCAGAGAAAGTGCTCAATACTTGTCAGTATTATATCCCAACTATTATGTTACAAACTTGAATCTACAAAGATATAGCTAATGATATTATCATCTCTGGTGGCAAAACCTCAACCCCCCCAAAAAAAAAGCAAGTAAAGAAGCAAGCATTTACTATTAAAAGGTACTTGAAGGGGATGGTTTGAAGGTAAAAAGAAACAGTGAGAGTGATAAAGTGAAAATATATCACTGTAATTACAACATGCTGAAAAAAAGTATACTATATGAATGTCCTGGAACTATTAAAAATTAATGATAGAAATAGAGTTCGGATATCTTTTCTTGTTATAAAGTTTAAAAACACAATATTATGACATTATGGTATTTCTGCTTCCAGATCCTGACTATAAATTGAACCAAATACAACTGATAGGTCTTTTGATACATGAGTCTATAGTCATTAATGACATGTTTTATCTCTAGCAAGGAAAGACCAATAATTAGTTGTACTTGAACACCTTACAAGATAGGGAGTAGTATCATCTTAGAATGTAAAATAAAGACAAAGCACATATTAGCTGGTATTCAGGGGGAAAGAGAAGGTCAATATTTTATCATGTTTTAATAGAGATGATAAGGAAGCCTATTTTCTACTACAATATAAAAATAAGTATGTTTGGCTTCAATTATGAACGTGGTAACCCTCAGTTCCACTACTTCGTAGCTATGTGAGCTTCAGTGAGTATCCCCGCTACTCTGCACGTATTTCTTCATCTTCCAATAAGTTGTATAAAGTGATTTGTGTGTGGTATTTTATGTATGATTACAAAACCAAAGTAGTTACTATTAAGGTCCTCATTTTACAGATGAAAATTTTGAATTCAGAGTATACAATAACTTGTCCAAGGCCACACAGTAAGCAGTAGAACCAGGATTTGAAAGATCTTTTTAACTGTAAGCCATATTGAATGTTCATTATTTAATACATTTATTCTGTATATAAAAAAGTGTTCTTTTGCTGACATGGTTACAGAAGGCTTTTAATAGACCAAATTAAGATATAATCATGAAGGACCTGATCATTCTACTTTTTGTGAGACTGAGAAATAGAACTTATACAAGCAAGTAAAATAGGTGCCTTGACCAAATAGAGAGTATTAAATATCAACTCCTTTATAAAATTATGAGAAGTATGTTAGGATACCTGTCTGAGAAGATAAACCAACTCAATTGAATTGATACAAATTAGACATCCTAATAATAACTGAACTGAATTTATAGAGTTTATAAAGTTCAGAAGAGCTGAACTTAGTATTATGCATAGGCTATAATATCCATATAGTAGATAAAAAAAACATAGACAGAAGTCATTGGAAACTGGACAAACATGAAAAGAAAGATATTTCAAAAAGATAAAATATGTCTCAGCATTTTAGTTCTCAATTTGGATGAGTTTATAGGTATTTTTAAAGCCAAAAGTCCAATTGAATTCAAATAGTTATAATGAACATGTTTAAGGCAGATAACAAAGAAATTCAAATTTGCTTTTTTTAAAATATTGATATGTTGGTGACAGCTTTCACATATTAGTTGTTTTAAAGCAACCAGGAGAGAGAGGAGAGAGAGAGAGAGAGAGAGAGAGAGAGAGAGAGAAAGAGGGAAAGAACAACACCATGGAATTAATCTATCATCTTAGTATCTACGTTCAAGCAATATTCACAAAAACAACAACAGAGCTGTACCCTAGTGAATGGAAATATTGTTACTTTCACACTGATAATATCTTTTTTAGAAACCATAGTACTCAAGGATCATATGGTGCATTTTAAATGGATTTAATATTTTATAAGGATAACAATTTTTACAAATACAGAAAGTCTGTGGAATCAGATAGCATTGCTCAAGAAGAATGGAGTTGCCCAAAGTTTCATGGTAATAACTTTTTGTGGTAGAAAATGTAGTTGTGAAGAAGAGATGGATGGAGAAGTGTACTTTAGAGGAATATCCAATTTGAGTCAGTAATTTCGAAAGCAAATTTAATTTTATTAATTTCCATATACTTTAATATGTATTTACACATTAAAATAAAAATCCTGTAAGATCTGATTTAATAAAAACATAATTATTACCTAAAATGAGCAGTTCTTTCCATACATCTGGCTATTCCTCATGTTAGATATTTGGGACTAATCTTCTGGAGTAGTGTACTTCACTTGAAAACTAGTTTTTATTAATTTTTTTACCTAAAACTTTTTTCATTAAGCAACAAACAAGCCATGTTTGAATTATCAAAAAGGCTAAGGAAAGTTTATACAAAAAGAATGGTAATACAAAGCAGTTACATCACGACTATTGACAATTTTTCTCAAGAGCCTTAATTGATCTGCAGAAAGATCTCTGATGCTATTAAAATTCACTTTTGAAATTTGGTGTGCACACATGCACTCACATATATACATGTTAATTCTCTGTTTTAGATATTTTGGATTTTTTAAAAATATACAGAAAACCAAAAGAAGGCAGGAGGAAAGTTATAGGATAGACAGAGTAATGATAGGAAACAATCCAAATTATTGAGATGATTGTATTAGTTTTCCAATTTGCCCTTGATAGAAAGCATAGTTAGTAGAATCCCTCGTATTGTAAAACATTATTTAGTTTGTATTCACTCTGGACAATACCTCATATAAATCAATTCAGGATAAGTTTCTCACAGTCCTTCACAAAAGGCCATTGCCTTATTAGCAAGAGTCATTGTCAGAAAACACCCAGTCATGCTTAACATAGATCCTCTTATCTTGTGCTTACTTTTGCAGGTTAGCCCCTTTCTTCTTCATCAGTTCTAAGGATAGCAGATGGCAAGTGTTAGAAACTTACTGTTCTCTGAAATGAACAGTAAGTAGATGATTGTGTCTCTGGTGTAGGTTGTTGTCATTTTTGTTTTATATTGTCATGACTTTTGTTTTATATCAAGGAGGGAATTTAGAAAATAACTGGAACAAATAATTATAAGACAAATTGATTATCTTCATTAAGAGAATGCAAATGAATGCTTCAGAAAGGGAATCACTGGTAAACTTGAAATTCTAAATAAAGTATAATGAACTAATTATATAAAATATAGTATATTATGTAATTCAGTGCATTTTATTTCCCTTCAGAATTTTTTTACCAGTCTATACATTGTGTTTTTAAAAAAGTTTTGTTGTTGTTGTTAAACTATGTGAACTGGAAGGCTTTTTTTTTTCAAAATACGTTTTTCCCTTAGAAGGTAAATCCTATTCTCCTCATGTTCCACTTCTGTTAACAAAAAAAAAATCTCTAATCAAGATGAAAAATTCCAATTTTATTTCTTCATATCTCCAGGGGTGCACCAGTATATTTCACATAATCTTTTATTTTCTAAACTTTGTCACATAAAGACTTTTGTTTAGACCTCTTTCTTTTCCATTTAGAATCATCTTCTTCCTGTTCCTATTCTAAAATCTACATACATTTTTAACCTCCTGTGACTAGAAATATTTTGAATTCAGCAAACAAGTTTGCGCAAATGATTGGCACAGATTAAAAACTGCTCAATACAATACACAGCTGAAAATACATGAATCAATCACTTCTCTAATTATGTTCCAAGGCTGATGGAATTCTCAAAACCTTACCTGACAAAGAGATAAATTTATAGGAAGATATAGGTCTCTAAGTCTTTCCTCTTTATTTAAATAGGATTTGAGCTATACACATTTACTAAATAATGAACTATATACACTCTGCAAGAGAACAATTTTTCTTGGTCTGTTGCTTTTCTAGATATACTTTCAAATGAAAGAAATTGTAATGGAAAAAATCAGACATATGTACCCAAGTTAAATATGTGATATTTATTTAAAAGATATATTGTTATTATTATTACTATTGTACAGAAAATAATCATCATTTCTTTCAATATGGTGGGTAAAGAGATTTCAACTGGACTAATAATGCTTTCTTTAAATTCACATTAGAACATTTAGACATTGATTGTGGACTCATTAACTCTGAATGTTTGCAAAGATCTTCTTTATAAAATATTAAGAAAGGAGGACCAAATGAAAGAAAATGTTAATCATGTATTTCCCTGAAATACTTTCCATAATGGCTATAATTTTCCATTAATTGATAAGATTTGTTTGATAATATCACTTGAAGATACACTTTTTTCATATAAGATAAAACTATGACCCCAGCAAGAGTTAAAATCAATTTTGAAGGAAAAGGTGACTTATAAGTATTAATTATTATCACTTCTGTTTGAGCTAAATGTTCTTTAATAATCATAACTAGAACAAATTTCATAAAACTAAACCTTATCTAATCTTATTCAGTTTCTTTATTCACTGTATACTATGGGAATATAGAAAAGGTACAGCTGCTTTGGAAAAAAGCTTGATTTCCTCAAAATGCTAACCACAGTGTTACCATATACCCAGGTATTCCTCTCCTGGGTATACATCCAAGAGAAATTAAAACACAAATTTCTGTACATAGGAACTTTTACATAAATGTTTATACCAGCATTACTTATAATAGCCAAAAAATGGAAACAACCCAAATGTCCATCAATTGATGAATTGATATGTAAAATATGGCATATTCATATAATGAGATATTATTCTCTTAAAAAGGAACGGAGTACCACTGATGCATGCTCCAACATGGATGAACATTATATACACATATTAAATGAAACCAGATCACGTAGTATATGATTCTACTATATAAAATGTGCAGAATAGGATGCAGAAATAAAAGCTGATTTTCGGTTGCCTTGATTTAAGAGCCGGCACAAAGAATGTTGGCAGAGGTGATAAAAATGCACTAAAATTGGATCATGGTGATAGTTGTGCACTCTATAAATTTGCTAAAAACATTGAATTGTACAATTAAAATAGGTTAATTTTACAGGATGCAAATTATACTTCAATTAATCTCTAAATGTAAAAATCAAAAGATTCAAAATTTAATGTGAGAAACCTTCTAAGAGCAAGAATACAAAAGGAAAATTACTTATTAACTGGAAAATTCAAATGAAAAGAATAAAAATGTTTAAGTCAACATTCAGAAGCTTCTCTCATATTTAAAGGCTGAGTGTTTAAGACCTTTACTGGATAAAATAATTATATACTGGAATTTTTATTGCCACAAAAGCCTTATGAAATTTTATATTATTTGGTAGCCATATTTATCATATGCTCATTCTGTATGACACAAAATGTTAAGGAATTCCTCATTATGCATTATTTTTATAAGTTCCACAAACTTCATTTCTCTCTTTACTTCCAAAGTTCCTTTATATTTTTGTAGTAATATTTTATTCTAATTTTTAATAGGGAATGTTTTTTCTTTCCAACTTCCATAAAACAGCAATTTACTTTGTGTATATGTTTCAATGAAAGAATGGGCAATATCTTATTTTTTGAATTTTAACAAAATAGTAAGAATATGAATACACTGCTTTTATATTTTATAATTATAAAAGAACCAACTCATGTGGAATAAGCACTTTCCTAAGTGCTTTAAAATCTTTCTATCTCAATTAATCCTCATTGTAAATATACCGGAAACTTAATGAGTACCTAATATTTGCCAGGTACATTTCTAAACACATTATAATCCATCATCTCTAATTTAATTCCCAAGGCATTCCCATGAAATATGTATTAATATTATATCTATTCTACAGATGGGAAAGTTGACGTACAATTAAGTAACTTGCCCATCCCACATAGCCAAGAGTAAACATTTAGTAACTCAGATTGCAGATCCATGGTCTTAACCACCATATGATGTTCTCTCGCTTTGCATTAAATGTTCAAGTTCACATGTCAAAATAATCCAAAATACCCTGGTTTAATAAATTGACTCAAAAATCACTCCTCCCATTGTTTTAGTCTATATATTCGCTGTGGAGTGATGGTTCCAATTTTGTGGCCTATAGATAGAAAGATAACTATGACTTTAATTAAACATTTTTCTTTCTTTCATTTATCATCCTTTAAACATTCCACTAGTCATTAACTAAATAATTTAGTTCTCAGGAGAAACTCATCTCAATTCCATATTTCATAAACCCAGTTTCCTCAAGACATTTTTAGTTGGCTCTCTAAAAATATTTTAACATGAGGAAGAATATTCTGATGAACTTAATATAATTATCTTAGCTTCTAAATAGTTTCTAGAATTAATATGTGAGCTCCCATCTACTAATCTTGGAAATGCTGTAGTCACAAAAACTGCTATACATTCCAGTGATGTGTCTATTTTTTTATCCCACAAGGAAGCACTGATTCAATTCAGTGAACCAAGTAGATAATATTATTTCATGTTCCAGTGCAGAGTTCAAACGACAGGTATATGCATGAATGTGATGATGCCTTAGGTAAATATACTATTATGTCAGTATGTCCTTCACATAGCATATGGTATGTGAAATCAGCTTCATGGATGATGAGGCTTCTAAAAGTTCTGATTTGTAATCCATTGCTATAACATCAAGTAATAGTACATACTCAGAGAAGAGTTTCCTCACAGCATCATATTATAATGATCCATATTTCAAGGAATATCATTAAGCAGAAGCACAGAGAAGTGATAAATATTACTATGTGATGCCACAAATAAAGGCTTTATTGAATTTCTGCAAAGCTTGCCATCAACAAGTCAGAGCTGACATACTCTTAGTTATGTCTTCACCTTCCAGAAGTGTGGAAGTTGCTTGATATCTTTTGATAACAGTATGTACAACATCAAGAAGTGAAGAATGCAGTGTGGAAGTTCAGGATTTTTTTCTGCTATACTAAATGTCTTTAAAAACACAGGGAAAACTGATTGCAGTGTCCCAGCTTTGTTCTCTCTCACCAAAATACATCAAGTTGGAACTGTACTGAATTGGAACTGCATTTCAGATCCATCTAGTTCAGTTAACTTCTCTCTGCCTTATTTTGTCTATCTATGGAATAATAATGCTAACAGCAGCACTAGCAATAGCTGCAATAAATTTGAAAGCTTTCTGTAACAAGCACTGCACTTAGTGTTTTAACACACATTATTTCATTAAAGTTGGTAGAATTATATCCACTTTCCATTGCTACACATTAGGCTAATAACTAATGAATGCAATGTTCAAACTCAGACACAGTCAACTGAAGCTGCAATCTCCAAGCTACATTAACATTGCTTATTTGTCCCCTTTTTACCTACAACTGTGATTGTGAGCTTAAAAGTTTTTTTTTTCCCTTTTCATATAAGTAACTGCCAATAACATGTTCTAATGGCATTTTGCAACTGTCTCTTCCTGGGGTCAATATATTTTACTGAGAATCCTAAAATCATACAACTGCCATGGAAATGACTCTCAGACAGATATAACAAATAGAAGCAATTTTCAGGTAAACTCATTTGTCCAGAGAGATCGCACAGGAACCTGTGCTGGCCACGTGTAAAGATACAATGTCCAGTGAGAAAGAGAAATTGCTACCAACCATCCTTTTCTACTACTAAATTACATCTTGGGAAATTGGCCTATAGCACCACCAACCACATTCAGTATTGCTGTCTGCGGTCTGAACATTCAGCAACTTTAAAAGGTATTGCTAAATGTGCACTTCTTAGAGATAAACACTTAAGATAATTGAAAGCCTGAGAATGGATTTCCATAATTTAAGAATACCTTTCGTGCACAGTAATTGAAAAGCAGAGTGAATCTGATGTGTTTGGGAATGGTGTATTTAAGAAACCAGAGATGAGTTAGGATAATACAAACTGAATTTCTTACCATTCTAATAAAAGACACAAACATGTGAATTCTACTAAGAGAGTGCATCATCTAGAACTACCCAACAGCTATAGTATGTTAACCCATTATGCTTCATCATCCCTGACAGAATTGAAAATTTGGTAATTAATGCGTTAATACACAGAGGCATTGTTAGAAATATTAAATCAGGTACCTGTACCATTCCCAAGTAATAAGTTAGGTTGTTCTGGCAGCATAGTCATCTTCTTAAGGCTTTTTCAGAACAATTTAGTGCCTTGAGAATTGGCAGTAATGCACTAAATCGCAACAGGTTGCATTTTAATATTTTAAGCAAAGTAAAGATTTGAGAAATTATTGCATCAGTATAATTCAGACAATGCATTTCCCTTCATTTATACTGGTAGTTATTTTAAATGATTCAGGGACTGGCACTGGCAAGATTGTTGCTTTTTTATTTAATTCTCTTAACTATGTTGTCATAGCTCAATAGCTCATCTTATTGATAAGTTTTTGATGAGATAAGGGAGAGTAGAAAACAACATTTATTATATATCACTGAAGAATGAATTAAAGTACTCAGTTTAGGGCACCTCTACAGACAAAATGTAAAAGCCTGGAGATGGTCACTAACAGTGAAATATCTCAATCCTCTCCTCAATAAGTTATAAATTCCAATAACATCAAGATTTAGGCTTTTGTGTATCAAGGAAATATTTCAACTCATTCACCCTCAAATTCCATACTACATGTTTATTTTCACACAAACATAACAATTATAGACTTGCATATTAAAATGTCTGAAAGCAAAACATATTGTTACATTATTAAATATGTGATAACTTTTGGAGCCCGATTATGACTATATGTTTTTATTTTAAATTGTAAAATTTTTAATTATTTTAAATTGTAGGGGAGAGAGAGAGAGAGAGAAACAGACAGGAATTGTAAGGCTCCAATGAGCATATAGCTTAAGAAAATTAAAAAGCTACCTCAAAGATTAATAAGAGGATGTGAATTAATGGCTATTAACCATTTCCTATGTGCCCAAATATCAACTACAAATCAGGTTACCTACACCCCGACCCTGTAGTTTTCTGTATTTTTTTTTCCTTTAGCCATGTTGTCTTTTGTGAAATGAGAAGAAATAAATAAGCAAAATATTCCTCAGACTATATTAGCTCTTATAATGCATAACTAGGAAGGTGTCATTAATAAGAATACAGAGTGATCTCAAATAATAATTTTCTGAAAAGAAGAGGTGAATCTGAAGCAGAAAGAATTTTTCAGAATTACAAGAAAAGATGTCTTGAAAAATGAAAAATATTTCTTGTCACTATTAATACCACTTTCTTTTACTTGACCTTTTTGCTCTTAAATAATCAGAATATCCAGAATCTCAAGTTATGATTTGAAGAAACTATCCATCTAGTGCCTAAGTGTCTCATAGGACTTAACATGTGGACAAATCTGATACACCCGTTCTTCCTCATCCTCACCCTAACCTTAGATACCCTGCACAAATTCTATCCCTTCATTTCAGCTAAGAAGTAAATCTGACAATTTATTACAGCACTTGTACACTAGATAATGGTCCAACTGATGGTATGTGACAGAGCAGCTTAACTTCAAGAGTTACTGCCATGTTCTGTAACTGATGTTGCTTTTGCTTTCTTCAGCTTCACCTTAGTAAATTATTTCTTTGCTGTTGTTTCAATTTGGATGTTTAGTTTACTTGGAAATTTGCTATAAAAGTGAATAAAAATAGGTGGCTATGAAGTGTTTTTATCCATATGAACATCAGTTATTGCCTAATATAATCATAGTAGCAGAGCAGTAGCCAACACCATATATATAGTATATGCATATATATGATTATATGCATATTATTATATATGCATATTTTATATATTATATGTATATTATTGCTAACATAAATAAATGACCAACGTGTCATCTTGGCAAATGTCTCATCTCATATTTCAGGTGACATATAATCTATTGAGGCAGAAAAGTTTTAAAATTTTGTTTTTTATCTTAATATTAAATAATAAAATTATTTGTTCTTTATGCAACTTAAAATCTGTTGTTTTAGGATTTTTTTTGTTTTTTTATTTTTTATTTTTTTTGATACTGGGGATTGAACCCTGAGGCACTCCACCACTAAGCCACATCTCCAGTCCTATTTTGTATTTTATTTAGAGACAGGATCTCACTGAGGTGCTTAGTGCCTCACTAAGTTGCTGAGGCTGACTTTGAACTCATGATCCTCCTGCCTCAGCCTCCCAAGTGCTGGGATTACAGGCGTGCACTTGTTTTTTTAGTGCAAAATTATTTTCAGTACACTGTTATTTTTGCTATCATTTTAGTTTCTTTATTCTTGTACTGATTTATAATAGTTTTATTTAAGTCTTAGCTTTATATCATTTATAAGGTATCAAGGAAATATTATGTACCTGACAGGGTTGATATATGTTGGTAGAAAGGAAGTCCTGTAGATCAATGCTAATATTCTTATTTCTTTTGGAATTCTTCTTCCTATTTAGTTTCATCTTAATCCCCAGGTTCTTAGGATCATGCTAGCTTACAGCAACGCTTCCTCAGTAAAGCCTTTTGTCTAAGTCTCGCCTGTTCACTTGAATGACAATATCAGTTAAACATTAGTTTATACATAAGAGTTTTTAGGTGTGAGCCAAATACTTAATAGCCCTATGTAAAAGTACAAATTCAACTGAATTTGTAAAGGAACCTTGTCAGTAAATAAATAAATGTTAATTTCTAAAGAAACTCATCTCAATTAAAAAAGTATATTTCTGCTGGATGCAATGGCACATGCCTGTTATCCAAGCTATTTGTTAGGCTGAGGCAGAAGGATTGCAAGTTCAAGACTAGCCCTAGCAATTCAGTGAGACTCTGTCTCAAAATAAAATTTGAAAAGGGTTGGAAATATAGCTCAGTGGAAGGGCACTTGCTTAGTATGTATGAAGCCCTAGGTTCCATGCCCAGTACTATATGCACAAACATGCCCACACACAGCACACACACAGAGAAATGTGTATTTTTTATTGTAAAAATTGAACTAGACTGCTCTTACAAACTTGGTCCAACATTGCAGGATAATAATAATAATAAAAAGCTGTAAAATAAAGGCAGAAATTTAAGTTTATAATATAATTTTGACAATTCACTTTTCTTGCATTTGTGTTCTGATTTGGGGCATTCAATTCCAGACATCATTCAGAGATGATGTCAGACCCAACCATGAAACTGAAAATATCTACTCTGATCTGGATACCCAGAATCTTTCTCCATACCAACTCATGCTCATATCAATTTTTTTCCTAAATCCTCCTTACATTGCTCAGGCCCCTATGATTTCACTAGTTCCTGATGTTGCCTCCTGCAGTGGTAGCATCTCCCCTTAGCGTATCCCTGAAAGTTAAAAAAAAGATGGGTCTATGCTACTTTCCTCAAGGAAAACCAAATAAAAATGTGTTTACCCCCTCTGTTATATTTTATACCTTTTCAAATGAAGGATATTAATTGTTTTGTTGGACATAATAATAAAAAGAAGACAAGATCATTTTCCTTTTATAGATTAAAATATTTTTTCAAAATTAAACACTATCAACTACAATCAACTACAGATGTCTGCAAGAGAATCTTCATTCTTGCGGTACTCTCTTTCGAAACATAAAAAACATTGAAAGGATTATGAGAAAGAGGAATTATAAGAACTTTCAAATATTTTTCATTTTTTATGTTTAAAGTCTAATTTCCATTGTTTGTCTCAAAGCATATTTTGAGTATGATCTATAAGGAAAGCTGTACAAACCACAGAAATGATCACTAGATAGCCTCTCTAAAGGTACAGTTTCTGCGCTGGGATCCTGTCTTACAAAGTAAATAAGCTAAAGAGCTGGATTCACAATTGAAGAAAATTATACATGTTACAGTAACCAGAACTAGCATATTGTAAAAGCCAGAGTATAGTTGGAATTACTTTTCCTCCCCTTCATGGTATTCCTAAAGTGCATTATTCATGGTGATGGCAAAGCTATGCAGTGGCTTTTTGAAACTGTAAATGAAGAGAGATATTTTATTGTATTCCTTTCTTCTTTTTTAACTCATAATCTCTAGGCAAAAATTACTGCAATAATTGTATGAATACAGTATCAGATATTGAATATTTTTATATTTTTGTGTAACCTCAAGAGAAATAAAAGTTAATCAGGTGCCATATTGATAATGAGTAAATTTTCCTCTAAGTAAGTGGACATAGATATAGTGACAAATTTTACAGAACAACTAAATTTTGATATTAGAAGATATTTTTCAGTACACAAAAGTAATTTAAATATTTCAGAAAAGAGATAAGATATAAATGTAATTATAATGAAACTTATCAGGGAACATTAAATAAATTAAGGAAGAATTTTGTGATACTGAAGAAATTTAAGTGTCTGTAGACTTTTTTTCAGGAATATTTGAAAGAATCAACTAGAAAAATTATACTGATATTTGGCATTGTCAACATACTGAAGAATATAGTCACACTTTTTCAAGTTTCTCTATGTCTAATATGTTGCTAAGGACAATATGAGTGAAATAAAAATTAGGCTACTGAGCTGCCATGTAGCTCAATTGTGGAATAGTTACATAGCATATATGAGGCCTTGAGTTCAATTTCCAACAAAGAAAGTAAGAAGGAAATCAGAAAAGAAATAAAGAAAAAAGGAGAAAGAGTAAAAGACAGGTAGGTTAAGAAAATTTATCTTCCATCATGAATTTTGAAATCACTGTGTCATATTTATTTTTCATTTCTTATAATAGAGTTGCATTTTATGTAGAGGAGTGTGATCATTGTTTTTTAACATTTCATAATTTTTAATTGCTGTACTTTATGCAAGTATAAAGTACAGTCAGTTTGCAAGTTTCATAATTGCTACATTGTTTCATATGCTTATCAGCATACTGTAAGCCTAAGTATATGACTAATAAATAAATAGGATTGAAGCTTCGTTCTAGTGTCATGGCTGTTTTGTTTATAATAATCTAGGCAGTGGAATACTTGAGGAAAAAAACCTCTAGTATAAAAATGGAGCAGATTTGTTTTACACTATAAAATGTCTGTATATTTAGCAATAATCCAGCACATTCTGTTAGTGAATCACAGGTGTCTGTAAAGAGTGAGTAATTTGGCATACCATATGTGATGCCATGCTGTCTAAATAGGATAGCATCTTTGCTACATAAAATTTGCAATTTACCATTATGCTTTTGATACTTTTGTAAGTGGACAAATTTACCTCAAGTTAATGTGAGCTAAACAATGTCTTTTAAAGACTATACCTTTATAATATAACTTCAAAAGAATGGAGGAAGGATAGATATCATAGAGGGAAGGGAGGGGTGGGGTTGAGGTTGGGGGTAAGAATAATAACAGTACGTGTGACAGACATCATTGCCCTGTGTACATGTATGAATGCACAGATGGGGTGACTCTACTTTGTGTACAACCAGAAAAACAATTGCTGTACTCCATTTGTGTTCAATGAATCAAAAAATTAAATAAAAATTAAAAAAATAAAATTCTTAATGGATTACTGGGTGTGGAACCTTGTCAGAGAAAGTAGTTTACTGGGGTGTGAACTGCACGAGTTGTTCTCCCCAGCTTTTTAATCCTTCCTTCGTGCTCTGCTTCTTGGCTACCATAAGCCAAGAAACTTTTCTCCATGTTCCTCTTCCATGATATGTCTGCATTGGAACCAGTCGACCTTATCCTGAATCCTCTGAAATTATGAGTCAACATAAATTTTTCTTCCTATATGTTGTTCTTATCAGGAATTTTTGTCACCTAAATAAAAAATTGAGTAATAAAAAAAAGAATAAAAAGGAAAATATTGCAGGGTACACTTAACTGCAAATATGTGAGACAATGAAGCAATTATGGAATAACCATTAGATTCTACTGAATACTTGTTATATTTTATAGTTTAAGCCAAGAAGTAATGTATTGTTGCATATGAACAAATAACCGAATGATGAGCAAATAATTGAAAAAAAAAGTTAACTGAGTGTTTAATTTTTCCCACACTGAACAAATTCATCAGAAATTTTGTCATTATGCAGATATTCTTCTTAAATGATTGATATCTGTATGGAATGCTGAAGGGCATAACAACCTTTTAAACAGCACATCAGAGAAAATTTTGATAACTTGGAGTATTGGTACATTTGCAAATAAGTAGAGAAATCTATTAAGTTCAGTCTTAGTCTCATTTCTAGTTTAAACAGGATTATTCTCTTAGAATTACTTGAAACAAAGCAGTACTAAAAGTGTTAGTGATAAATCATATTACTGACTAAGTTAAATAGTTCACATTATTTATTTTATTTATAGTTTCCATTTTAATTACTGTATATAATTACACATAAAAATTGACTCAAATGTTTATACTTGGAAGTATTTATCTTTTGATCATAGAATCCTAGCATCTAATTCAGATTAGCATTTATTGATTGCATGTACTAAATATTGTGTTATTTGATAATACTGATTGCAGAATATATTTTTTCCTGGAGAATTCAGTCTAGTGATAAATGCAGAAAAATAACAAAAAACCTTTTAAAAATATTATTTCTGTGAAGTGTGATGAATATTATTATAATATTAAGGACTGTCACTTTGATCAAATTTTAGTCATTCCTCTCTAAATCTTTTTCTCAACTAGACTTTAAGGTTGGTCCTTGTGTTCAGGTCTGCTTACTCAACTATTAGCAAAAATTACCTATATTCCATTCTGATCACTTGGCTTGCATTTGCAAATATCCTGTTATGTCAGTTTAGCAATACTTTCCACTATGATTGATGTCTCCTTTTAGTAATTTTCTATCCATCAATCCTCACCCTACTACAGCCTGCTTGTTGGCTATGAATGCCTACTTATCTTTGCAGTGTATAAAGAAAGCAGCCTAGTTCTCAACTGAGCTCTGTGTTCTCCTATTGAAACAGTTCCTGAATAAAATCTGTTTTTACCACTGCTTTAATATTGTCTGACTGTATTTTTCTTTAACAATAATAGTTCTGATTTCTACAGTACACAAAGGTGAGGCTCCCAAATAGTTCATCCAGAAATATTTTCTCATAGCAGAGAACTTCAAAGCAGAACTTCTCATAGCAGAGAACTTTCAGACCTGAAGCCTGAAAGTTAATTTGGCAAAGATATTTAGGAATGGGTAGGAAAATGTTCTAGAGAGGTTTATTGTGAAGTCAAGTAAGGCAAGAATATAGCACTTCTTAGAACTCTTATTTATTTAGAATACCAGTACTGTAATATTTTAGGGATTCAGTTGAAATTTGAACATAGATAGGTAAAAAATGTGTTTCTATGTGTGGGTCTACTCTCAGAGAGGAGAAATTACTTTAATTCTATATTAATATACCTTCTTTTCTTACCATATTCTAAGATTCATTGTTACCCTCATGAAATGTTTTTAATGCAAAGTATTATATAAGTTCCAAAGTCAGAGCACACATATCTGAAAGAAAAGCTTGTACCTTCACCTTCAACTACTTGGTTGCTGACTGCTTTGCATAATACAACCTAAATTTATTAATAATGCTCTGAAAACTAAGAATTAATTTTTCTCCAACAGTTAATTTCTATATGCCCTGACTACAAGACTCATTTAATCTTCATGCATCACCACATTTTGGTTTATAAAGATATCATATAATTAACCAACCTCCATTCTAAGTCTGTTTAAAAAATACTAAGCCCTCAGCAAAGGCTCAACTGCTGGGATTTTGAAGGAGTTGCTGATTTTTAATGTAGAAGACACAAATGGATAATTTGTCTCCTATACATCCTAATTTTTAGAGATTCTTATACAAGTTGTCACATTTGTAGGTATTAAAACCAAAGTGAACTATATCATGGACCACGAAACTCTGTATTATATATTTATATATGCTACAAAATTATATTGCCTAAAATTGCTATTTTTAGTCAGTGTATATTTACTGATAAATTGTTAGAATTTAAGATGGTAGTCAATGTAGTAGGTGCTGGGAACATGAGTACACTTTGGGGGAAGAGAAATATGTCCATTATTTTAATTGTGTGGATAGTTTCAAGTGTGTGTAAATATGTTGAAACTTACTGTCATAGTTCAGGTGTGAAATGTTGAGTAAAAGATCATGTGTGAGACAATACTAGAATATTCAGAGTGAAACATTCAGTGAAATGATTGGGTTATGAGAGCCTTAGCCTAATCAATGGGTTAATCCACCATAGGGATTAACTGGTGGTACCTGTAAGCAGGTAGGGTATAGCTGGAGGAGGTTGCTGACTGGGGCATGCCTTTGGAGTATATATTTTGTCTCTCTGCTTTCTGATTGTCATGCCCTGAGTTGCCTCCCTCGGTCTTTTCTGCCTTGATGCTGTTGTTGTTTTTGTTTTGTTTTGTTTTGTTTGTTTTGTTTTGTTTTGTTTTGTGCTGGAGATTGAACCCAGGGACACTCGACCACTGAACCACTTCCCAGTCCTATTTTGTATTTTATTTAGAGACAGGGTCTCACTAAGTTGCTTAGGACCTTGCCTTTGCTGAGGCTGGCTTTGAACTCATGATTCTCTTGCCTCAGCCTCCCGAGCCACTGGGATTACAGGCCTGTGACAACACGCCCGTCTTGCCTTGATGTTTTGCCTCACCTTGGGCCCAGAGTTATGTAGTTGGCTAAAGATGAACTGAGAACTCTGAAACCATGTGTGCCAAATAAACTTTTCCTCTTCTGAATCATTCTTGCCAGGTCTTTTTCAAAGCAGCAAAAAAGGTGACTAAGAACACCGACCAAATTGTACATATTACATCTGGGCAATATGCAATGTGTCAATTATTTCTCAATAAAGTTGTTAAAATGTATAACAAAATATGTTAGCTGCTATGATAGGAGTCTCTATAGGGTATAGTGGGGCCACAGTAGAGGAGTGCTCAATTCTAGCTGGGGAAGGAGTCGTAGAAAGAATTATAGAGAAATTGACTCCCACTGTGTGTTGAAAGATGAGAAGTGTTTTCAAAGTAGACTTTCAAATATAGTAGTTTAGCAACAAACATGGGAAGCTATGTGAATCATTAAGGAACTTTAAATTATTTGTATTATTTAAAACATTGGGACTGAAGGAGAAGTGGAAAAATGCATATGGAGAAAGAGACAGGATGCAGATCATGGAAGACTTGTTATACTAAGCAATTTGCATTAATTGATGCAAGATGATATCAATGAGAGTAATGGACTGCATGAATAAATAAAGATTTTATACAAATTTTAAAGGAAACTTACTAATAAGTGTAGTGTGTTGTAATGAAAAAGAGCTTGGACAGCATAACAAAATAGGGTTAAAATATCAGTTTTTCTATTTAACAACTGATTATAAGAAAGTTACTTGATATCATTGAACTTCTTAATATAGCATCAAGTTAAATTACTTATTGGGAAGACTATATAAATGTAATGGTATTTTGTTTTATCCAGTGTAGAGTTATCAACAAAAGAATGGTACCCTGTGTCTATATGTACACTGTAAAATAAGTACCTAGCAGTGTAAACCATTAGTTCTGTTGTACTGGCATTACCAGTGAACCATTCATAAGTCTTATGCATTTACTGATGCTTCATGTTAGAGAAAAAAAAGCTCCCACCACTATTCAGCTTCTGATGCCTTATTCCAGAAAGTGGACATAACTGTAGATCAATTCATTCTCTTGAATGCATTATGTAAATTCAGTATTGTCAGTGAGAAACGATGGATTACACTAGTGCTGGCCTATAGAATTCACTGGAGAAAACAGTCTAGGTTAAAAAAAACTCAAATGTCAGTCTCTCTCCTGAAACAAAGTGAAAGGTGAACAGTTTATACATATGCTATGACAACCCTAATAACATATACTCCATTTTTCATAGGATAAACTGACAATGACATTTAATACTCATAAGGGGCTAGATGTTCTGATCTGTGAAACTGCTTGGCAGTTCATACAGAGAAGACAAAGTGCACTGATATCCTATTGAGAGGCCAGGAGAAAATACATTTCTTGAATCATAAATGACACAAAAAGAATTTAGGAATGACTGTATTTACACGATCTTTAGGTCATTTTATAATAAAAGGATCTGAACAATTTATACCACTTTACTATTTTATATTCAATGCTTTGACCCTGATTTCATTTAAGGGAATTGTTGAATTGTGTATGATTTCAGGGTGTGACTATCCTAACTACCTTTGGAATAGATAATGTGTAAAATTGCAAAACAGATTTTTTGATAAGGATATGTGTTTGGGTGGTTGACTCTTCAGCAGATGCTTCCCGTTTTATTTTGCATTATATTATTTAGCTTGGGAAAAGAAACTAAAAAAAAGTTGGCATAACAGGGTTGTAAAAATCAAGGGACAAATGTGTAGTGCTTACTACTTAAGTCCCTCATTTGCAATGTTATGTGGAATCTAAGTATTATATAAAACATTTTTAAAATTCTTTGGCCCTATAAATGGATTTTGCACTGGAAATGAGCACACTGCTCTCTTACTGGCTTAATAAGACTGTAAAGCACAAATATGTTAACTACCCTATTTACTATGTTAGAGTAACAACACTGTCAGTTATTTATGACAGCTTGTTTTTAATAATTGTATTTATTTATTTATTTATTCATTATGTAGTACTGAGGATTGAGCCCAGTGCCTCATATATGCTAGGAAAGTGTTCTACCAATGAGCCACAACCCCAGCTACGACAGCATTTTTTTTTTCAGGTTATTTTATTGTGGTCAGAACACTTAACTTGAGATCTACTTTCTCAACAAAATTTTAGGTGAACAGTATAATATCATTCATTGACTATAGGTAAAATATTGTACAGATCTCTACATATTACTCATCTTGCTTGACATTGTAACTGAAAGGATTTTTCAAAAAAATTGTCTCACAACCAAAATAAGATATTTCACTGAACACTACTGTAGTCTTATTCAGTGTGATCCGTATTTATGACCATTTAGCATGTGTAATACACATCCACATAGCCACATCACAAATAATGTAAAATACTTAGAAAGCAAATGTTTGTTTCATGTGATTCTATTCTTGAAAGAAAACATAGATCTGTTATCTGCATATTTTTAGAGAATTCACACACTATTCATTATCAAATAATGGGCTTTCAAGTGTGTTTTATAAAGATGTTTTTATATTCTAGAGTTTTTCCTCCATTATAAACTATCACACAGTAACATGGTGGATAAGTTAAAAAATGCACATCAGACCTGTTGGAAAATGAACAAGGTGAATGAAGAATGTTAGGAAATTTTGCTCTATCTATCAAAATGTAGTCCCCCTAATACATGGTTCAAAAGTTCCATTTATCTTCCATCACCTATGCTGTCTGTATTTTCACATAAACTATTTAACAAATGACATACAAATTGATAAATGTGTTTCTATGGATCTTCTCTACACCTTTACACAGTGATGTGATGTATAAAATATTATTTTTAGGTGCCTTAATTAATGACATTCTGCAGGCTCA
Source organism: Glaucomys volans (assembly GCA_020662805.1). Classification (NCBI taxonomy): domain Eukaryota; kingdom Metazoa; phylum Chordata; class Mammalia; order Rodentia; family Sciuridae; genus Glaucomys; species Glaucomys volans. Next base: position 434,343 of record JAJEJO010000546.1, read on the forward strand.
TTTTCCAGATAAAACTAAGGAAGGTTAAGGAATGCACATAAGGGCACACATTGCACATTAGCTAGTGCCTAGGATTTAAATACTTAAATATTCTGCCTAGCTCACTAAGCCATTTTGGCTCCCCAGGGAAGTAACTCCTAGAACACTATTAATACCTGTAGAGGGCCTCAAGGTGGTTGTATGCAGATGATTTTCAGAGGGCATAGCTGTGTTCTAAGAAAGTGAAAACCCAGTGGTTTGTCCTTATTTTCATGTTAATGAACCAGCTCCAGTACCCTTTTGGTGTTCCAATGTGTAAAATGAACTGAAAATTTCAAAAATCTGAAGGGTTTGAAAAACCTTGAATATCTTTACAACTGAGTTACCTGAGAAATATAGCTATATTCATAATGCTTTTAACTTTCATAATGAGTCTTTTGCCTCCTACGTGAATCTCACAACAATGTAGGCAATACATCTAGGCAATCTAAGGTACTCTTCCTCCTCTGACAAAAAGTAATTTAACCACATACCATCTGGAAGACTTTCTCAAACTATATGGTACAAAGAGAGAATTAGAATGCATCTATCTAGATTTCCTCCCCAGGCACAGTGAAGTTTCTGAAAAGCTAATGTAGTGATCTTGCTAATCTGTTATTAGGGTAAAAGAATTAATTCACTTAAAATACATAGCAGCTTTCAATCATCAAAATACATTTATTTACTTTTACCAGGATAGCAAACAATTTTAAACAAGAGAAAAGCTCATGGTTAAATTGAAACATGAATAGATTGATCTGGTCATATCTGACATGTTTTCTGTGGGAAGAATTTAAAAGAAGGTGTATCCATTCCAAGTTTTCTAAGGAATCTCCACACCACTTTCCAGAGTGGCTGCACTAATTTGCAATCCCATCAGCAATGTATGAGTGTACCTTTTCCCCACATGCTCACACCAACACCTATTATTGCTTGTATTCTTGATAGTAGACATTCTAATTGGGGTGAGATGGAATCTCAAGCTGGTTTTGATTTGCATTTCTCTTATTACTAGGAATGTTAAACTTTTTTTCATATATCTCTTGATTGCTTGTAGGTCGTCTTCCATAAAGTATCTGCCCATTTCCTTAGCCCATTTATTGATTGGTTTATTTGTTTTCTTGGGGTAAAGTTTTTTGAGTTCTTTATGGATTATGGAAATGAGTGCTCTATCTGAAGTGTGTGTGGCAAAGATTTTCTCCCACTCTGTAGGCTCTCTCTTCACATTGCTGATTGTTTCCTTTGCTGAGAAAAAAACTTTTTAATTTGAATCTATCCCAATTATTGATTCCTGCTTTTATTTCTTGTGCTTTGGGAGTCATGTTTAGGAAATCTGGGATAGGGATGGGGATAAGAATAATAACAGAATGAGACAAACATCATTACCCTATGTACATGTATGATTACACAAATGGTGTGACTCTACTTGTGTACAACCAGAGAAACAACAGCCATACCCCATTTGTGTACAATGAATCAAAGTAAATTAAAAAAAATAAAATTAAAATAAATAAATGAATAAATAAAAAATAAAAGGTGTAATGTCTCCCTAGTAGAGTTAACTTATGTAGTTAGCACTAATGATATGAACAAAGTACTTTCACTACCTTTTTATGCACAGAACTAGATCTAAAACACACTTTCTCCCCAATTATGCACCAAGATAGGGGGGAAATTTTATTACCAGAATTTCTAATCAATCAGACAATGAAATTTGCATTCAGTTTATCAATACATAGAAAACACAGCTTTCTACAAAGTATGTTTAACTTTGAGAAAATTTGAGAGAGCAAAATAAAATGATTATCTGAAGTGAAAAAATATGAATAGATTTTTTTTGATACTTGGCATCTAGCTATTTTGAAGGGAAGATAATGTCACAATGAAGTTGTTGTGCTTGCAAATGTAAATTTAAACTAATAAAATCATAGCAACTCATTTGTATAGTCTGCCAATGTAAAAATACTGTGTCCTAATATGATGTAGGTTACCTTAGAGTTTAAGTGGCTTACTATTTTCAAAATATAAGTAGTTTATAATATTTCAAGTTGTACCAAGAGACTCATAACCAATTAGCAAAAATAAATAAATACATGAAAATTTAAAATTAGAAAGCTAATTAATCACAGCTCAGTTAATACAAGCAGCTAAAGAAACAAGTTTGCAGATAAAATGTAAACTTAAAATGAGCATGAATTGCTGTTGCTAAAACTGCAATTTTCCAATTAGTGAGCCTTTTGCTACACTAAATGAAAACACGAGGAGTTCTCTTACATTTGGGCACAGATATTGCATGTATAAACTATATTATTCCTGCTAATAATAAGTAGAGACATAATAGTCCATAATATAATTCAGCATAAAAAATATATATTACTTTTTGGGTCAAACTGAAGGATATTTTGCAAGATAAAATAAGCCAAAGACATAAAGAAATATATCCCAGGTGTAGTGGTGCACATCTATGATCCTAGCAACTCCAGAGGATGAGGCAGAAGGATCACAAGTTTAAGACCAGCCCTAAACAACTTAGCAAAATCCTGTCACAAAGAAAAAATTGAAAGTTCTGGGGGTATAGCTCAGTGATAAAGCATTCTTGGATTGAATCTCTAGTACCAAAATAAATATATTAATATATTAAAAATAAAACAAAATACATAGAAATGTATCTTACATATGAAATGTAAAAAATAAGTTGAATACATAGACACTAGAGTTGAACAGTGGTTACTAGGAGTAGGGGTGTCGGGGTATTCTGGGTACCCCGGCTCTATGCTAAGATGGCAGCTGGCAGGTTGGCAATGCGGTTTTTTGTTGTAGTAAACAAGTTTCTTTCACCACGGAAGTAGATACTTGATTGGCTTGAGCATCCACCCAACCTGATGACGTGAAGCACGTATATAAGGACTATGCAGGGGGGTAGCGTGGGGAACGCCAGGAGAACACCATGAGAACGCCATGAGAACGCCAAGAGAACGCCAAGAGAATGCCATGATGAACGCCATGAGAACGCCATGAGGGACGCCATTAACAGCAGCTCTGTAACATGCATTGGGCACTAGAATAAAGTGTGTTAAAAGCAACAACCTTGTGTCGCGTCTTACCGCGGGCGGAAAGACAGCGATAAATGGTGCCGAAACCCGGGATCCAAAAACGAAACTAAAATAGTCGGTAAGTAATTCATGTAAGTACTGTCTTTAGTTTTGTCTTTTATCTAAAAGAAAGTTTGCCAAGGAGCAACTAAGGTTCGCGGTAAAGCGACGATCCAAGGTTCACGGTAAAGTGACTTAAACAAGGTTCACGGTAAAGTGACTTAAACAAGGTCCACGGTTGAGTGGCTTAAACAAAGTCCATGGTACAGTGGCTCAATTAGGTCCGCGGAGAAGCAGCTTAATCAGTAAAAATGGGCTCCGAGGTCTCCAGACTCCGTATGGAGAGCCCTTTAAGGGCATTACTGAAAGCCAATGGGACTCCTTTAAAATCTCAAACAGCAATGGTATTCTTAAAGACGATAGAACATCAAGCCCCCTGGTTTTTAGATGAGGGCCTATTAAATATTCCACAATGGGAGCATTTAGGAGAAGATTTACGAAAAGCTAATGCTCAACAGCCACTGCCGACAGGCATGAAGGCTATAAGGGCCCTTGTTAAGGGCTGTTTGACTGCTAAAAAGTACAAGTTTAAGGATCCTACAGAAGAGGAAAATACTATTTTAGAGGAAGTGAAAGAAGAACGATCTTTGCGATCTGTCCAGTCCTCAGGAACAGGAAGTGAAGATGAGGACGAACTTACCGGAGAGGAATTAGAGGCAAAGTTTAAGGACTTAAAATTAGAGAACTTACGTCCTCCACCCACAGCGCCACCTCTTCCCTATGCTAGCTATTGCTCAGGGTCATGTTCATATAATCCATCAGGTGCTATCTAATACCTGTTTCCCAGTTTTTGAGGACGCTCAAAACCAGAGGTATCATCAAGCTTTAGATTTTAAATTAGTTAAACAGTTAAAGGAAGCAGTTAGTACTTATGGACCTCAAGCTGCCTTTACAGTATCATTGTTGGAGTCAGTGGCAGGACTCAATTTGTTCCCCGGAGATTGGGTAAATCTAACTAGAGCCACCCTTTCTGAAGGACAGTATTTAATGTGGAAAACAGCTTGACAAGAATATTGCATAGATACAGAAAAACGTAATGTTGTGGCAGGCAATCCCAACTGGAATGTGGATATGTTAATGGGTCAAGGGAACTATGTAGCAATCCAGGCCCAAATAATGTATCCTCCAGCAGTATATATGCAAATAGCAGCCGCTGCAACAAAAGCTTGGAAAACACTGCAAGGATCTGGCGATTTACAGGTTCAATTATCCAAAGTCATTCAGGGATCAAATGAGCCTTATGCTGATTTTGTGGACCGCCTAATTCAAACTGCTTCTGGCATCTTTGGGGATGCAGAACAAGCTATGCCCTTGGTTAAACAGCCTATGAACAAGCTAATAAATGGTGTAAAGAAGCTATTAGACCCTGGAAAAACAAGGATCTCTCAGCCTACTTAAAGGTCTGTAGAGACATAAATGATTCTGTAATACAAGGGCAAGTACTTGCAGCAGCCATAACTCAAGGTTTAGGTAATGCTCAACCAATCTATAGTCAAAGGCCTCCTCCAGGAGCCTGTTTCCATTGTAAACAATTAGGTCACATAAAGGCAAATTGTCCAAATAGAATTAATTCTACTCAACATGAACCGCCAGACGTGCATCCAAAACCCAGACTGTGCCCTTGCTGTAAAAAGGGGAATCACTGGTCCAGCATTTGTCAATCCATACGTGATAAGGAAGGTAACTTTCTAGGTCCTAACCCTAAGTTGTCAAAAAACGGGAAACCGGGCCCACCCCGGGGCCCGCAACAAATGTATGGGGTAATCCAACAAGTTCCAAGGAATTGGTATCCCCTAAGGGACCGTGGAGAGCAACAACAGGAAGCGCAGGACTGGACATCCATGCCACCTCCAGACTGGTCCTAACTCCTGAAATGGGAGTACAAGCCATAGATTCAGATTGGCAAGGCCCCATTCCCCCAGACTCAATGGGTTTATTAATTGGCAGAAGCTCTACTACATTAAAAGGGGTTATAGATCCTGATTTTAAAGGTGTAGTTAAAATATTAGTTTCCTCTCCTAAAGGAATTACAGTAATATCTCCAGGAGACTGAATCGCTTAGATGCTTATATTACCTAGTCAACATAACCTATATCCTAGTAAGACGGTGTCTAGAGGAAATCAGGGATTAGGATCATCAGGTGAACCGTTGGCTTGTTTAACTTTGGGCCTAGAGGAAAGACCCTTATTGACTTTGACAATTAGAGAAAAGGAGCTTTTGGGGCTCCTAGACACGGGGCCGACAAAAGCATAATAAAGTCTCTTGACTGCCCAAAGATTGGCCAGTTGTCAAGGCTAATCAAACTCTTAGAGGGTTAGGAATAGCTACAAGCCCAGATCAAAGTGCAGCTACCATACAGTGGAAAGACAAGGAAGGACACCCTGGACTATTTCAACCATATGTATGTAATTTACCTATTTTCCTATGGGGGAGAGATGTTTTAAGTCAAATGGACCTCAAATTGACTACTGAAAACATATTTCAAGGTACCCCTGTAAAATCTATCATGAGGTCTATGGGATATACAGACTACAAAGGATTAGGAAAAAAGGAACAAGGATCTGTACAACCCATTCCCCTCCCATCTCCCAATGTCCCTACCACAGGCCTGGGTTTTTCTTAGGGGCCACTGACGAACATACCATTCCTATACGATGGAAAGATGACAAGCCTCGATGGATCCCTCAGTGGCCCCTAACTAGAGAAAAACTGGAGGCTGCTCATAATTTAGTCAAGGAACAATTGGATTCAGGCCATTTACAACCATCCACTTCCCCTTGGAATACTCCTATATTTGTAATAAAGAAAAAATCTGGAAATTGGAGATTATTACATGATCTTAGAGCTGTAAATAACCAAATATTCCCTATGGGCCCTATCCAATGCAGATTGCCCCTTGTCTCAGCCTTACCAAAAAATTGGACCACTGTCATAGTGGATTTGAAAGATTGTTTCTTTTCCATACCATTACATAAAGCTGATTGTTGGAGGTTTGCTTTTACTTTACCTGCTATTAATCACTCCAAACATGATCAAAGATTTGAATGGACAGTATTACCTCAAGGCATGACCAACAGCCCCACTTTATGTCAAATTTATGTAGACAAAGCTCTATTCTCCACCCGTCAAAAGTATCCAAAATTGCTAATTTATCATTATATGAATGATATTCTCCTATGCCATCAAAACAAACTAGTATTAGAAGAAGCCTTAACATTCATGACTAAAGAATTAAAGACCTGGGGACTTACTATAGCTCCTGAAAAACTACAAACAGGAGAACTACAAAATTATCTAGGAACTAAGTTATCTGCTACTACAGTTCAACCCCTAAAACTTACTATCAGGGTAGATCATTTACAGACTCTAAATGATTTCCAAAAATTATTAGGAGACATTAACTGGATTAGACCTTATTTAAAGTTATCTACAGGAGAACTAAAACCTTTATTTGACATCCTTAAGGGTGATCCAGATTTAAATTCAAAAAGAGTTTTAACACCAGAGGCTAGACAATCTAGTTCATTAGTTCAACAACGATTGGAATCATGTCAAGCAGTTCGCCGTGATCCCAAACAGCCACTATGCCTAATTAGTCTCCCAGAAAGCCATAGTCCTTCAGGTATCATATGGCAAGATGGCCCATTACAAAGTATTCATCTAGCCAGTTCACCATCAAAAATGTTACAACCCTATCCAACAGGAGTGTCTCAACTTATATTTAAAGGTATGGATGCCTGCATTTCTACCCTAGGCACTCATCCTGATAAAATTATCACACCTTATACAACAGATCAAATACAGTGGCTAATTAATAATGATCCAGATTGGTCAATTGTTGTTTGTACTACTACTGCTGAATTTGATAATCACTATCCTAAGCACCCATGGATTCAATTTTGTAAAAATACTCCTATTATTTTTCTTAAAATAACTCGAGCTACCCCTTTAAAAAATTGCCTTACAGTCTTCACCGATGGATCAAAAAATGGAGTTGGATCTGTCGCTATAAACGACAAAGTATACAGCACCATTGTTCAAGCCTCCTCTGCTCAAGTCACTGAATTAGCTGCTGTAATTATGGCTTTTGAACTGTTACATGATAACTCCTTTAATTTACTTACAGATAGTAACTATATTGTAAATTCATTATCAGTCTTAGAAACAGTGCCTTATATTTCTCCATCATTTACTATAGCACCTTATTTTACTACATTACAAAAGTTAATTCTTGAACGCCATCATCCCTTTTATGTGGGACATATTAGAGCTCATACTAACCTCCCAGGACCTTTAGCCAAAAGCAATGATTTAGCAGATCAAGCAACTCATACTAACTTCATTTTTACTATTAAAGAACAAGCACAAGCTTTTCATGATAAATATCATCTTAACTCTACCACCCTAAATAGAAAATTTCATATTCCCAAAATTCTTGCTTGACAAATAGTTAAGTCTTGCCAACATTGTGCCTCACTTATCCCTGTACAATCGTTTGGAGTAAACCCTCATGGCCTCCTACCCAATCACATATGGCAAATGGATGTTACTCATATCCCAGAATTTGGTAACCTTAAATACGCTCATGTTTCTGTTGATACTTGCTCTGGCATCCTTATGGCATCCTTACATACTGGAGAAAAGGTTAAAAATGTTATTCAACATTGCCTCCAAGCCTTTGCCTGTTGGGGTATTCCTAAAATTATAAAAACAGATAAAGGACCCGCTTATACATCTAAAAGTTTCCATCATTTTGCTAAAACATTTGATATACAATTACTGATATTCCTTATAATCGCCAAGGTCAAGGAATAATAGAAAGAACTCATCTTACCTTAAAAAAACTATATACAAAAACAAAAAGGGGGAGTAGGGGTATCCTTTAGATCCCCCAAAGATAAACTAAACCTTATCCTTTTTATTTTAAATTTTTAAAATTTGGACAATGACGGACGCTCAGGTGCTGACCATCACAGTTCTCCTAATCAGGCCCCTAAACATTATGTACAATGGAAGGACATTCTTACAGGGTGCTGGAAAGGTCCGGACCCCATTTTACATTGGGTCCGAGGGTCTGTTTGTGTATTCCCACAGGATCAACAAGTTCCAGTTTGGGTACATGAACGACTTACTCGTATAGTTACAACCCCTCCTGAGGAAGCGGAGCAACATGAAGACCATCATATGGGGAATAGCCATTCTGTTGATGAGGCTATATGTCCTGATTCAACTGAAAAGCCATCCACTAACACCTCTACACCGGCCTAATGATGACGAATCAGCGCCTGGACCTGCTACAGGAACAAGTAGATATTTTGGGACAAACGTTGACTTCAGGTTGCACTCAGGCTCTACCAGGACTTTGCATCACTTCTGCTTCATATGCCAACTTCTCAAGAGCAGCTAATCTGTCTAAAGAACTCTCTGCTATGTTAACCACAAACTGGTCAGCAA
>JAJEJO010000546.1:443067-562944 GCA_020662805.1 Glaucomys volans
GCTGGAAAGGTCCGGACCCCATTTTACATTGGGTCCGAGGGTCTGTTTGTGTATTCCCACAGGATCAACAAGTTCCAGTTTGGGTACATGAACGACTTACTCGTATAGTTACAACCCCTCCTGAGGAAGCGGAGCAACATGAAGACCATCATATGGGGAATAGCCATTCTGTTGATGAGGCTATATGTCCTGATTCAAGTGGAAAGCCATCCACTAACACCTCTACACCGGCCTAATGATGACGAATCAGCACCTGGACCTGCTACAGGAACAAGTAGATATTTTGGGACAAACGTTGACTTCAGGCTGCACTCAGGCTCTACCAGGACTTTGCATCACTTCTGCTTCATATGCCAACTTCTCAAGAGCAGCTAATCTGTCTAAAGAACTCTCTGCTATGTTAACCACAAACTGGTCAACAACATTCCATACCCTCTCCAGGACTTTATGGACTGAAATATTACAGCTAAATGCCACCCGAGTTACCCCCTTGACCAGTGGACAATTGGTCCATCTATTCCAATCTTTCTTGGCAAACATTGGTTTGGGTTTTTTGCTCTTGGTGGGTTACTGCTCTTTGCCATCATAATGCTCTTCCGTTGGCTTTGTGCCATGCGACACATAATCGCTAACAATCGTCATGCTGTCCATCAAGCCTTAGCGGCCATAGAGTCAGGCAACTCTCCCACAATATGGCTTAATATGCTGGACTGGTAGACAAAGATGGGTAATGAAGTGGTGATCTTGTATCAACCTAAGACAGAAGATGCATCAAGCTATGCAATCTTTGATGACGGGTAAGAACAAGTATTGACCACTCAACCTAAGACAGGCATGGTCCCTACCTTTATTAAAAGAAAAAAAGGGGAGCTGTTGGGGTAGTCCGGGTACCCCCGGCTCTATGCTAAGATGGTGGCTGGCAGGTTGGCAATGCAGTTTTATGTTGTAGTAAACAAGTCGCTCTCACCACAGAAGTAGATACTTGATTGGCTTGAGCATCCACCCGACCTGATGATGCGGAGCACGTATATAAGGACTATGCTGGGGGGTAGCGTGTGGAACGCCAGGAGAATGCCATGAGAACGCCATGAGAGCACCAAGAGAACGCCATGAAAACGCCATGAGAACACCATGAGGGACACCATTAACAGCAGCTCTGTAACATGCATTGGGCACTAGAATAAAGTGTGTTAAAAGCAACAACCTTGTGTCGCGTCTTACCGCGGGCGGAAAGACAGTGATATAGGGGCAGGTAGAAAATGTGGAGATGTAAACCAAAATGCAAAAAGTTACAGTTATGTAGAATAAGTCTAGAGATCTAATGTATAGCATGAGGACTGCAGTTTATAATACTATATAGTATACTGAAATTTTTCTAAGGCAATAGATTTTAGATGATTTTTCACACACACAAATATAATGATGGAATTTGAAAAGGAGGCTAATTTTCTTGAATTACTACCATAATCATTTCACTTCATGCATATATAAATATATATGTATATACACATATACTTATCTGTGCATACCTTATTTTTTTTTATTATTATTTTTTTTGGTACTATGGATTGAACCCAGGGGCACTCCACCGCTGAGCCACATCCCTAGCCCATTTTTGTATTCTATTTAGAGACAGGGTCTCACTGAGTTGCTTAGGGCCTTGTTAAGTTGCTGAGACTGGCTTTGAACTTGCGATCCTCCTGCCTCAGCCTCCCAAGTGCTGGGATTACAGACATGCGCCACCACGCCCGGCTTGCATACCATATATATATTATATATATATACATATATACATATATGTATATATACAATGTTGTATACCTTAATATATATAAAATAAAAGAAATAAATGAATTCATTAAACAGACTTAATACATGATGTTGCTAAACCAAGTTTCTTCTGGACTATACAACATAGTCCTGGAAATACAACACAAAAAGGAATGCACATTATTTGCTCTATTTCACTTATTGACAATATTTTACTAGAGGGATTATGGGATATTTGAAGTGTAATTTATTTTGTAGCATGCAAGCATGCATTCCTAGTACTTTCTTTCTATTTCCTTTATAAATTGTTTAAATTAAATTCAAAATAGGATTTTGAGAACAACTCATATGACATTTTTTGATGAATTTGAATAGACAAAATGTGCTCATTCACATTTTACTCAACTCTTTCTTCCTTTTGGAAGTAAGACCTGTTTCTGCTCATATTAAAATAGATCACAAAATAGATCACAAGAGAAGCTTAACAAGAGCCTCCTGTAAGCCTGTGTCTTGTTTTCTTATTTGATATTTTCATGGCTAATTATAGTTATTCAGCTGTCAAAATTCCCATCTTAAAATTCCCTAAAACTGCATCAAAAATCACTGTTGCCCTTAATTTCTCTCCTAGTTGTCATTCTCAGTAAATGTGCCAAAGACTGAACGACTCAGAGGAGATTGAATTTTTGTCTGTTTCCTACTGCAAGGTCTGCAGGGCAAGCAGGGTGATGAGACAACACACACAAGTTCAGTACCACTATACATGTCATTTCCATACTATATCTTCAATAGAGAATTGTGATCTCTGGGCTCTCTCTCTGACATATAACTTAAGTTCTATTGGTGGCAGGTTCATTATAAATACATAGGTCTTCCATAATCATTGAAATGGAATGCAGCAATTTACTTCCTAGAAGTGCACAATGTCAAATCTCATCCAGCTTGATACTCTAGGTTTTATTCATTGTAAATACTTATTTCTGACATAAACCTGACAACTTCAGCATTATAAAAGCAAAGAGGAAAAAAATCTTAGAAATGAGAAAAATATGTGGAGAAAAAATCTATAGACATTTAGGATATACAAACTATATTTGAAGTTTTAGTGCTGTAAATTATATGATTAAGTGATATGATTCAAAGGTAATTTATGTCTTTCCCTTCTACTAATTTGTCTCTAATGTCATTATTACTCTTTAAGGACAAGTATCACTTCTATCTCTTTTGTTCTGATTTTTAGCATCAGACACACTAATAATCATTTCATTTATTAACATCAGTTTTAAGAATTGTTTCTATTCATCAGCAGAATCATTTTCTGGTTTTGTGGAAGTCCAAAGATGGCATTGCTTTACATGCTTACAAAGAGGAGGTTTTATATCAGTCTGGCTTAAAGATCAATTTTATTTGTAAAAGTTATTATATTATTTTTGTCACTACTATTAGTAGTAGCATTTTATTAATACAGAATTACAAGTATTAAAATAACATGCCAGAGTGAATAGTTATTGGGACCAAATAAAATCAAATTGTTTAGTTTAGTAGCCTATATGAAAATATTATCAAGTCGAAGGAGATATATGTATGTGTCCATATATTTACATAAATTTTGCAGCACAATTTCTATTACTTCAATAAGTGAAATGGCCCAAAGTAGGGAGATTGAATGAGTGGAGATATAGATTATAATTTAATAATATTTTTGATAGAATTTGGGCATGGTGGTTCATCCCTGTAATCCCAGCAACTTGGGAGGCTGAGGCAGGAGGATTGCAGGTTCAAAGCCAGTCTCAGAAATTTAGCAAAGACCTAAGTAACTTAGTGAAAAAACATAAATAAATAAAATATAAATAAATAAATAAAAAACATAAATAAATAAAATAAATAAACATAAATAAAAAACAATAAATAAAAAAATAAATAAATAAAATAAACTAGGCTGGGGATGTACAACAGTGTCTAAAAGACCCTGGATTCAACCCTTGTTTCAAAAAATACAAAAAAGGAATATTTTGATAGAAAAGAAAAGAGTTAGAAGGAAGATATATGCACTGTCCTCAGTTTAGCTGCATGAGAATTTCAAAGGAAAAAAGAAGTGGATATGTACAAAAATTACCCATATAATCAGTAATCCCACAACATTTGGTTCTATCCAAGAAGAAAAATAGAAATATTGTCAGAGAAGTAATACATAAATAAAATCTGTGGTAAATGAGCATACAGGAGTAAATATTCCTGGGATTCTTGGTGGAGGTCTCCAAGAAGTCATCATCTTCTCCAAGCCTAATTTCTTTTTTAAGTCAGTGGCAGACATTTTGCCTTACAGCTGATAATGGGTGACTTTCACCAAACTATAGCACCAGAAATATCATAGCTTTGTCCCCCCCCCACTTTTATTCAACATAAGAGTAAACCAGCCAAGATCAAAAGTGAATGAAATGCCTCATTCATATTTATCTTTCTGGTAGTATAATACCTTTATAACTATTCTTAAAAAGGTCAATCTATTGTAATGATGAAAATTAAATTAATGGTTCTGATAATAGGTTAGAAATGTGAGTCAAGGGAGCTAAATCATCAGTTTGGATATCAACCTCAGCTGTTAGCATATTTAAAAATTATGAATATGGGTTTTTACCCTTTTTCAGGGTCTGGGTGGATCTGGTAATTTAGAAAAAATGCAAATTAGCTTGGGTATGACATCATCTACAAAAGATGCAGGTTTCACTTTCTCAAAAGTCAAACTGGAATAAGTTAATCTAAATTACCATCTTAAAATTTGGTTATATCATTTCTGCTTACTCCTTCTCCCTTCCTGTTCATGTAGACTCTAGATGAACCCATATATCACGGCTTTTGAATCGACTGAAATTTCTGAAAATGAGAATTTGCATGGTATCTATCTGCTTTTGAGCAATAGAGGTTGTTTTGTTGTGTCTAGTTTAGACCAATTTGGTCTCAATTTTTTTGTAGACCAGATTGAAGCTCTTTTTAATATGAATTTTAAAATATAAGCAACATTTTCCTCGAGTCTACATGAATCTGTCCATATAAAGTACAACTATGTGTGTGTATTTATATATAGAGAGAAAATAATATTCATGGATACATATAATTAATATTTTGAGATTTCTGGTAGGTAAATTAGCTCAAAAATTAAAACAAAACTTTAGTTATCATGCATAGACCTTGTATATATTTGACCTGATAACTATAATCAGGCAGAAATGAATGAATATTTATTGAAAATATATGTACCAAGTAATATTATAGGCACTTGAAAAACAAGTGAAAATCCTAGACAAGATCCCTGCTGTCATAGAGTTTATAATCTAGTGAGCTTACATTCAAATAATTCTAGAAAAACATTACTTGAAATTGGCAAAGAAATTTCTTTGGGTAATACTCAGGACACTAAACAATACTTTCCCACCAATACAACCTCCTAACATTTCTTACAACCTGCAGAAGCTCACTCACTTTAAAAAGAAGTTACTACTTCTCAGAGGTTAACCAAAAAGATGATCATGCTATATGGTTCTAATAAAAATAACCAAATCTGCCTCTTGATGATAGTCAGGATTTGAGATTAATTGCAAGATCATTCAATCACATCATAACAAGGTGTTCATTCAAAGATAAAGTATTCTTGTCAGTGGTACACATCATTAGTTTGCCAATATTAAGGATCCAAAGAGAAAAAATATTAGTTGTCTTGGCTAGGAGTCAAAATAATCTTATTTCTCCAGAGGACAAAGCCCTTTACATACATCTTCACTTACTATATTTTTTTGAAATTGTCAATTTATGATTCTAAATCTCTCTTGAAATTAGAGATTACAGTATACCTATTTCTGAACCCTAATTCTTCCCATAATGTCTGACAGAGTTAGGGCTCAATATTTTTAACTGGACTATTATTGAACAATAAACATACTTTCTTTCATAATTAAAGATTTAAGTACCATTTATAAATTACTTTTGAAAATATCTTCCTCTGCCACTTTTCTCTATATACAATAATTTGGCATGCTAGAGCACTAAATATTTAATAATGCTTAACTGAGTATTAGTAAACCATATTACAATCTTGTATGACCTCAAGCACAAGATAAATGAGGCACTCTATCAGTTGTCCTAACAGAAGGCAACTTGACCCCAAGGAGACATGTGGCAGTGTCTGGATACATTTTGGTAGTCACAATTTACTGGTGTGACTCAGTAAAGGATAGAAGTCAGGAATGCTACTTATCCCCACAACAAGAAATCATCCAGTGCACAATAAAAATACTACAAAGGATGAGAAACACAGCATTAGATAAATGCAGGCTAACTTTGTAGAAAACAAAATGCTAACATGATACTTTGTGGATATTCTTATCATCATAATCTAAAACCATACATTTTTTGTGCAAGGTCCTGACTCGGAATCCTAACACTGTGGGAAGAAAAGGATTTTTTTTTCTTTTCATTATGGGGCATTACTAGATAGTGTAACATTGAAAAGTAATCTGGAATTTTATGTTTGAGAAACTGAAAGAAGTTACAAAGGGCATGTTCATATAGAGCTATGTCTTTAAAGGTGTTCTCAGATAATGGTAGCCAGAGACATTAAGTGAACAAATAGGAACTGAGCCTCAAGTCCTTAAGGAAAAAAAATAATGTTAAGTAGTAGCTCTGTGATCCTTTCCATCTTATATCTTTCCAAACTGTTTAATACTATAACCCAGTTGGGAAATCATATCTCTATTTTCTTTTTAAGTTCAAGTTAAAAAAATAGCATATTTCTCAGAGTTGAAAAATTTGTAAATTTCTTGTCACTGAAGCTTTGCTAAGGAAAGCACTTTATGTACAATTATATGGCATTCCATGGCTACACAATATAATGTTTAGATTTAAAATGTAACACTGGATCATATGACAGCTGGAAAACTAAAATACACTATCTCTAATAGGATATACTGAAATCCTTCGTTGACAAGATGTTCTTAACCACTACTCAAAGACATGTTGAAAATATTGTTGTCAATTTGTGCACCTAAGTAGGCAGTTATAGATAAAATTTATGCAATATTCTGTAAATTTATTTGCACATACTGATATGTTTCATGAGAAAATTTGTTACTAAGGAAAGAAAAATGAAAGGATTAGTGTGGAAAAATAAATGAGTTACAAGCTATGATTCTTTCTTGGTTGAAATACGTGGAATAAAATTAGTATATTTCTTTTAAAATGGAAAATTGAATGTAGCATTGTACAGGTATGTTAATTTGGGGATTGATATTCGTTTCACTTTTTAATAGCTTTTTATTGTATATTCATGAACTTTAGCTTTCATAATCCTACATCTATTTGTTACAAAGAACAACGAATACATATTGAGATTTGTGATGTAAATATTATACAGATATTAGTTCTAACATATCAGTATCCAACATTTTATGATAAAGATAAATGTGAAATAATAAGGGTCCTGGGCGTTATCTTGCTTATTATTTAATAAGTTTTACAGGGTTATTTCCTTGAAATCCTATTTTTCAATCATAGTGAGGATGTTCATAAATTAGATCTTGATAACTATGCCTTTAAAATCATTAAATCAGTAATACTGCTCACCTCCACAATACAGTCAACAGTTAAAGTAATTTGTATTGTGCTATAATTTGTTTATTTGGGGGAAATAATAGTTTAGCCCAGTTGGGAAGCCATGTGTATGTTTTCTTTATAAATTGAAGTTAAACAAACAAAAAAACCTAGAAAGCATATTTCTCAATATTTGAAAATATATATGTATTTAACATGTCATTTTATTTAATGATAGTAAAAATTGGAAGATTTCATTTTTCCTGGTGTCAGAGTGGTGAAAATGCATCTACATAATTAGCATTCGATTTCTATACTCTGTTGTACATTCTGACCATACTTTTAGTCTGTAATCAAAGGCAAAGTCAGTTCTTTTCAAAATCTTTTTAAAACCTTTTTGGTATCAGGGATTGATTCTGGGGTACTTTGCCACTGAGCTACATCCCCAGTCCTTTTTTTTTTTCCTTGAGATCAGGTCTTGCTAGATTGCTTAGGGCCTCACTAAATTGAGGCTGGTCTCAAAATTGCTATCCTCCTTACCTTAGCCTCTGGATTCACTGGGATTACAGGCACATGCCACCTGAGGGAAAGTTTCAGCCTTGGACTTTTCTACATAAAGGATTAACACTCTTCCTCACCATCCAAATAAAGCCACCCAAATCCTCTTAGCTGACTGGTTAGGTAGTATCAATCAAAATACTTGATGTTGTATTTGCTAATTCAATAAGCAGCATGAAAAGTCTTGCAGCTCTTCATTTAATAGGATAATAAGCCTTTTTACATATTTTTTAAAATTTTTGCTGTATTGAGAAAAAAAGGAGTTTCGACAATTATGAAACTTTCTTCTTCAACAATAAAGTTTCTTCAAAGTTATACATAATTGACCATTTCTTCAATCTTTCTATTATGATGCAAGTTTATTTCTTGGGAGAAAATAATATCAACAGTATTATCACAAGTAATTGAAACTTTATTGATTTTTAAAATTTGTAGGTTGTCTCAGATAGATAACATGTACTTTCAGGCCTTCAATGGTGATAACTAATTATGCCATATTGTTATAGTATTAATATTTCTGTTATTACTAAAGATCACATAATTTTTTATTGCAAATTTGCTTATGACATATGGAAAAATATGAACAGTTTTACATGAAATCTAATCTTTTCCTACATCATGATCACTAATCACTAAGCTTTTTCTGAAGTAAATGAACTACTATATGTCTATGTCCATTATCTTTTTTATTTTTGGGGTACCAGAGATTGAACTCAGGGGCAGTTGAACACTGAGCCACATCCCCAGCCCTCTTTTGTATTTCATTTGAGGACAGGGTCTCACTGAGTTGCTTAGTGTCTTGCTTTTGCATGAGGCTGATTTTGAACTCTCAATCCTCCTGCCTCAGCCCCCTGTGCCACTGGAATTGCAGGCATTAACCACCACACCAGGCTATGTCCATTATCTTTTAAAATATTTTTAACAATTTTTGTCATTTGACCAATGAAAAATTGTTCCAAATGTGGTTTTCTATAATATTTATAACTTTTACAGATTTAATTTTAGCATAGGCATGAAAACTTAGAATTATTTGCAAGAGATCAGGCATATCTCTATAAATAAATAATATATAAATAACTTTTAAAACACAACATTGAAAGTTTGTATTGGCCTTTGATGAAAACAAGGAAGTTTAAATGGGCTTTAGAGATGCTTATTAACAATCTTAAATTATATGTTTGTTTTTTATATTTTCTCTATAAAACAATCTTTTAAAGTTTAATTCATGAAAATTTATGAAATTTCTCTCATTCATATTATTTATATGCTTTTCAATACAAGCAACAAACTCAAAGTTTTAATCTTTATTGATCTAAAAGTGTGGTTATATAAAATTGAACTTTATAAGTGTATATGAAAATTGTACTATACCGTTACAGCAAAATAGCTTTGTGAACTTGACTATGATGGCCAAGGATAAAGAAAAGTCAACTAAAACTTATAATCAACAAATTAACACCAGTTACTTTTAGTAGGAAATACTGATTTTACATCAAGTAGATATAACCTTTAAGTGAATGAAAATCAAGGTCAAAAAAATAGGTTATCACCAAACCCTAATACGTTTCTTTTTAAGAAAATTAGTCAGTATGTAGGATGTGGAGAAGGAAAAAGCAAAAACAGAAGTATTTTTTTAATGTTATGATGCATTTTATTATCTGGGCACAGTAAAAATTTAGCTGCAGGGCATGGTGGTGCAAGCCTGCAATTCCTGCAACCTGGGAGGCTAAGGCAAGAGGATTGTAATTTAGACATCTCCCTCAGCAATTTAAGTGAGATCCTCAGCAACTTAGTGACATCTTGTCCAAAAATAAAAATTAAAAAGGACTGGGTGTGTATCAATGGTAAACACCACTGGATTTCATCCTTAGTAGCAATAAAAAACAAATACCTTGTTTAACAAAATATGAAACGTCTCCAATTTATTTTATTTATTAGTGCTTTGTGACTTATACATTACTTTTACAAAAATAAAAACATACTCTTATATTCCAAGTGTATTCTTTTTTAAATTTTATTTATTTATTCATTTATTTTTGTGTGGTGCTAAGGATAGAATCCATTGCCTCACACATGCTAGGCAAAGTGCTCTGCCAGTGAGCTACAGCCCCAGCTTCTCCAAGTGTATACTTAATTTCACTTCATAATCTCAGAAATTAAATTTAGTATTCTTTCTATTGAATCAAGTTGCTCTCCTAAAAAATAATGTTCAGAAGGAGTACAGTTGGATCTTATAATATTTTGTTACTGTTTCCTTAGGAGTTCACCTTCTTTAGTAGAAATCTTATAAAATCAGAAATAATTTCCCAATGGATTAAAAAATATGTCAAATACCAAATATTGCTTAAAAGTTTAATACAAATCTCTATCTATAAAGAAGTAATTTCTCTTATGGAGTGGGTCATGTAGGAATATAATAAAAGATAAACTTGCTTCTGAAGGGAGGGATTTAAAGTTAACTGATGTTTATACACACAAAAGGATAAAGATGCTGTAATGAGGAGTCTGAACTCCATTTAACTGCATGTTTCCCAGATTTTATTTGTCATCTTTACTGGCTTTGAACAAGAATAACTGCAGCTAAGCAAAGCAGTGCAAACTGATTTCACAAAAATGCTTGAAAATCAATATCCTTCACAGATCCAATATGTAAATGGAACAATTTTAAAATGGATCATGATTTATATATTTCTATAATTGAAAAAAAATGTTGTTAAAGGATAATAATCTACATAACTAGTAAACTTTAACAAGGCACATTTTCCAATAGGTAAAGAAAACCTATACCTTTTTAGGTTCCATCCACAATATTAAAAAAAATAGAAAAGCAAATAAATCTTAATGAAGGGATAGAGAAGACTCCAGCTTCTAAACACTAAATGAAATTGGCATTGTTGGAATAAAACGCTCTTAAGCTAAAAGCTGTGTTTCCATGTGAGTTTGAATTTAAGTAAACAGATTTTTACATCTATTCTTTAAAGTTCATGTAACTGTGTGAAAGAAAATGAATAAAATGGGTGTATAAATGTATGCAGAATCATATTCTGATAAAATGGAAGAGGATTATCTGAATATATTATGATAAATTCTTGTTTAAAATATGCTGTTGTACAGCATGGTATTGGCACCAAAATAGACAGGTAGATCAATGGTACAGAATAGAGGACAGAGAGACAAACCCACATAAATACAGGTATCTCATACTTGACAAAGGAGCCAAAAACATACAATGGAGAAGAGATAGCCTCTTCAAAAAATGGTGCTGGGAAAACTGGAAATCCATATGCAGCAAAATGAAACTAAACTCAAATCTCTCACCCTGTACAAAACTCAACTCAAAATGGATCAAGGACTTAGGAATTAGACCAGAGACCCTGCACCTAATACAAGAGAAAATAGGTCCAAATCTCCATCATGTTGGCCTAGGACCAGATTTCCTTAACCTGACTCCCAAAGCACAAGAAATAAAAGCACGATTCAATGATTTGGATAGAGTCAAACTAAAAAGCTTTTTCTCAGCAAAGGAAACAATCAGCAATGTGAAGAGAGAGCCTTCAGAGTGGGAGAAAATCTTTGCCACACACACTTCAGATAGAGCACTAATCTCCAGAATCTACAAAGTGCTCAAAAATCTTTACACCAAGAATACTAATAACCCAATCAATAAATGGGCCAAGGAAATGAACAGACACTTTGTAGAAGAAGATCTACAAGCAATCAACAGATAAAAGAAAAAGTGTTCAACATTCCTAGTTAAAAGAGAAATGAAAATCAAAACCACCTTAAGATTTCATTTTACCCCAATTAGAATGTCTTTTTTTAAGAAAACAGGCAACAACAGTTGTTGGCGAGGATGTGGGGAAAAAGGTACACTCATACATTGCTGGTGGGATTGCAAGTTGGTGCAGCCACTCTGGAAAGCAGTGTGGAGATTCCTTAGAAAACTTGGAATGGATCCACCGTTTGACCCAGGTATCACACTCCTTGGCCTATACCCCAAGACCTATGACCAATCTTAAAATTAGATTACTACAGTGATGCAGCTACATCAATGTTCATAGCTGCTCAATTCACAATAGCTAGATTGTGGAACCAACCTAGATGCCCTTCAATAGATGAATGGATAAAGAAACTGTGGTATATATACACAATGGAATATTACTCAGCCATAAAGAAGAATAAAATTATGGCATTTGTAGGTAAACGGATGATGTGGGAGACTGTCATGCTAAGTGAGATTAGCCAGTCCCCAAATTCCAATGGCCAAATGATCTCTCTGATAAGTAAATGATGATGCATAATGCAGGGTGGAAGGGTGGCAAGAATGGAGGAAGGATAGATAGCATAGAGGGAAGGGAGGGGTGGGGTCGGGGTGGGGGGGTAATAATAACAGAATGTATGACAGACATCATTGCCCTGTGTATATGTATGAATGCACAGATGGTGTGACTCTACTTTGTGGACAACCAGAGAAACAATAGCTGTACTCCATTTGGGTTCAACGGATCAAAATTAAATGAATAATAAAAAAAGAGTGCATATTGTTTTAAAAAATGCCAAAAAAAATAAAAAAAATAAAACATGCTACTGTAAAATGTGAACAGCATTTGACTGAAAAATTCTGAATCTTTGTCTAAATCATCTATAGGTTAGGTCTCATTGATCAATAATATATTCATTTTTAAGGGCAATAAGTGCCATAATACAAAAATTAGGAAAGGGTATGATAGAGAAAGAGAGAGAGAGATCTATACACCAATATTCTTCATGAATATAGCTGCAAAATTCCTCAACAAAATACTGCAAATTGAATCAAACAGGACCATAAAAATATTATGAACCACACTCAAGGGGGATTCAGGGATGCAAAGATGGTGCAATATAGGCAAATTGATAAATGTGATACACCATATCAAGACACTGAAAAAAAATATGGTCATCTTAATTGACACAGAGAGGGTATGCGAAAAATTTAACATATATTCATGATTAAAATGCAGAATAAATTAGGCATACAAGGGGCATATCTCAACATAATAGGGACCACTTATAAGAGGTCATCAGCTAACACATTGAGTGGTGAAAAACTGAAAGCCTTCTCCCTAAGACTGGGAAGAAGCAAAGGATTTCACTTTTACCACTTTCTCAACATAGTGCTCGAGGTCCTAGCCAGGGCAATCAGGCAAAAGAAAGAATTAAAGAGCATCTAAATTGGAAAGGAGGGAATATAATTGGCACTGATGCCAGATGACATAATCTTATATACAAAAAGCCCCAAAATTCCAACAAAATTATTAGAACTAATAAATAATTCAGGAAACTTGCAGTATACAAAGTTAACATTCAAAAACCAATAACACTGAAGATGTCAATAACTACTTTTCTGAAATGCAAATAAAAATTAGTCCATTTACAATTACAATTAAAAATTCCTTGGGATACATTTAATCAAAGAGGTGAAAGATCTCTATAATGAAAATTAGAAAACCTTAGTGAAAGAAATCAAAGAGGACACAAAAAATTTTAAGACGTCCTCTGTTTCTGGATTCAAAACAGCAACACTGTTAAAATGTTAATACTGCCCACAGCAATTTACAAATTCCAAGCAAATCCTAACATATAACAATGGCATTCTTCACAAAACTAGGGAAACATGATAAAATTTACATAGAACTACAAAAAACCTTGAATAACAGTAGCCATTTTGAGCAAAAAGAAAAGAGCAGGAGGTATTAGGCTACCTGACTCCAAAACATACTACATAACTATATAGCAGCCTGCCATTGGCATTAAATCTTACCAAATGAAAGAGAATAGAGAGTCCAGAATTACACACATGCATCTGCAACCAAATAATTTTTGACCAAGAGGTAAAGAACATTCTTTGACAAAGGACATTTGCTTTAATAAATGATTTTGGGAAAATTAGATATCCACATGCAGAAGAATGGCCCTAGATTCACATCTCTCACCAATTACAAAGATAACTCAAAATGGATTAAAGATTTAATGGTGACATTATAAAACCACTAAAATGAAACATAGGGGAGCTGCTTAAGAATGGGAGCAACTCTCTGCAATGCACATATATGACAAGGGCTGATATGCAGAATATATAAAGAACTCCCAAAACACAATAGCAAAAAGCCCTGAGTAACCTGATTTAAAAAAATGGGTAGTAGAACTAAATAGCCAACAGATAACTGAAGAACTGCTCAATATCACTAATTATCAGGGAAATGCAAATAAAGACCATAATGAGGTATTATCTCTCCCTGGTAAGAATGGCTAATATTAAAAAGACTAATGATAACAAGTGCGCCAAGGAGGAAAAGTCAGCATGTTGAAGTGACATCTGCACTCCCATGCTCACTGCAGCATTATTCACAATAGCCAATTGACAGATTAATTAATTAATAATGAAAATATGCCACATAAACACAATGGGATACTATTTAAGTATACAAATAATAAAACCCTGTCATTTGAAACAATATGGATGGAAGTGCAAGATCATTATGTTTAAGTGAAATAAGTGAGGTTTAGAAATACAATTACCCCATGACCTGCTTCATAAGTGGAAATTAGAAAGCCAATTTCATAGAAGTTGAGAATAGACCAATGTTTATCGAATTTTGGGGGACAATGATGGTTGGGGATAGATGGGAAAAAGTTGATCGATGGGCAGGCACTAATGCACAGTTAGATAAAAACAAGAAGTTCCAGTATGCTATTACAGAGTGTGAAGACTCGAGATAAAAATTATGTACTGTACATTTCATAAAGATAAAAGAAAGTATTTTGATAGTTTTTACCACAAAGAAGTAATAAAGTATGAGTATTAGGTTAAATATGTTTAACCTAATTTAAACATTGTACAATACATTCATGTTTCAAACATCACTTTGTACCTGTTAATATATATAATTTTTATGTTTTGTGTATCTATTAAAATAAAAAATAATTAAAAGCAAAATTAAAATGCAAATAAAGATGAAAAATTTAAAAACAAAACCATTACATGCAAGTTTTAATGTGAGGGATAACTCCCATGACAACACAGAAATGCTTCCAACTGTATATTAGTTTTCTTACTATATGACTCCCCACCTCCTCTTCCCTTTACCCACTCAGAAATTTTTATTGCAGTTCCTGAAAGAGATTTGTTTCAGATACTCTCATTATGTCTGAAGTGCTGTGGTGCTACTTTAAGCTCAGAACATATTCCAAGTTCACACCCACATGTGCTATAGCTTCACAGTAGTGTAGTCATCTAACCCACTCATCTAACTCTGACTCAGAATTTCCATAGATACTTGGCATATGAATTTACACAAAACTGTAAATTAGAAACAGTAAAAATAACTCAATCTGTTTTTTATGAAGCTAAAAGCAATTGTAAAATGAAACACTGCATGTGTATGTTTTATGCAAAGATAGTTCTTATTCTGTGATAAAACAGAATAAAATTTTTCTTAAATTTAAAATGATTAAAATTATCTGAAATAAGTGAAAAATCAGGTAAATTTTATTTGTCTTGGAAAATTGCATTGGAAATTACTGCAATATTTTTATTGTATCATTTATTTTATCTTTTGGAAATGTTATCATAGAATAGGAAAGGAAGTACTAATAAGGTAGACTGATTTTGAACTGAGATTGCTACTTAAAAACTGGACGCATACAGTAAGAAACTCATTCCCAAGACAAAAAGTGTGTAGCATTATCTATAGATTATTATTGCCAATAACTTGTTTAAGTCATATAATTGTTATATTTTTACTACTTATATATGGTGGGTATTCTGAAAACTAAAATGTTGTAATATGTCTTTCTCTGTTAAATGCTTAATATCTACTACTTCACAATTCCAAATGTATCATATTCATGTATTCAGAACATGGAGTTATGCCAATTGTATAACAAGGTACCTGACAGATAAAAGGAATTATAAATACAAGGTACTATAGTATTATATAGAAAGTTTAATATGTGCAGAATTATGATCAGAAAGTAAAGAGTAGAATAAGAGAAAATAATTGAAATTCCTGATTTTGTATTAGTTAGGTCATGGAGTGTATTCATTAATATCACTATTGTATGTTCCATGAATAGCTCACTGATAATCACTCTGCTTTCCCCTGCCTAATACCTCAGAATACCAGCTAAGATAATTGTTTTGTCCTGATTGTTTTTAAAGCAAGGATCTCTTGTTATTCATGTCCATATTTCCATATCTTTTTCAACTCAATCACCATTCATGCCCAATATTATGTTTGAAACTTATAAAACCAACTAATAACAAAAGTTGATGTGGAATTCTAGAAATTTTAAGCATATTTAATTTATAAATATATTTAAAATATAATTTTATTTCTACATAATTCAATTGGGATAATGAATAGTCTTTGCAACAGATTATTCTGCTGGAACAACTAGACACACACAATAAAAGGAATGCAAATGGACCCTTACCTCATGCCAAATTCAAAATGCACTCAAAATGGATCATAGGCCTAACTCTAAAACCTAATCCTGAATAGAGTCTTGAAACAGAGAAAGAACATATTGCAACGACTGATTTAATCTGAATAGAATCTGTAGGTATCGTTTTAGATATGATCTTGAATAGCTACTTTTCGCCTTAAGTGCTCTCACCACACTTTCAATACAAAAGTATTTATATGCACAGTGACCATTAAAAAGCAGTATCTGCATCATGTGTGAAAGGGCTGAGGCAATCTGTTGACCAAGAGGCAACACAGCCATATACTCCACTGAAGAAACACTGTCTTTAAGGAATAATTCAAATTACAAAGCATAGAGAAAATACCACGTTCCTAGCAATCCTTCGCTACCTCTTACTTTTACACAGACTACAGAGAATAGTTTTTCTGCTGGAATAAATGATTTAAAATTACTCAGGATTTAATATCTTGAAATTTGAGGAAACTAGGAATGTCAGAAATTATACTAATCTATGCTGAGAAAAAGCTTTTTAGTTTGAATCCATCCCATTTATTGATCCTTTTATTTCTAGTGCTCTGGGGGCCTTGTTAAGGAAGTCTGGTACTAAGCCAACATGATGAAGATTCAGGCCTACTTTTTCTTCTATTTTGTGAAGGGTCTCTGGTCTAATTCCTAGGTCCTTGATCCATTTTGAGTTGAATTTTGTGCAGGGTGAGAGATAGGGGTTTAGTTTCATTTTACCATATATGGATTTCCAGTTTTGCCAGCACCATTTGTTGAAGAGGTTATCTTTTCTCTATTGTATGTTTTTGGCTCCTTTATCTAACAATCAATAATATGAAAAGAAAGCCTACAGAGTGGGAGAAAATCTTTGCCACACACACTTCAAATAGAGCACTAATCTCCAAAATTTATAAAGAACTTAAATCAATTTACACCAAAAATACAAAGAATCCAATCAATAAATGGCCTAAGGAAATGAGCAGACACTTCACAGAAGAAGATATACAGGTGATCAACAAATATACAAAAAAGTGCTCATCATCAATAGTAATTAGATAAATGCAAATTAAAACCACCCTGTTTCATCTAACTACAATTAGAATGGCTATTATCAAAAACACAAGCAATAATAAGTGTTGGCATGGATTTTGGGAAAAAGGCACACTCATACATGCTGGTGGAGTTGCAAATTGGTGCAGCCCTCTGGAAAGCAGTATGGAGATTCCTTAGAAAACTCAGAATGGAACCATCATTTGACCCAGCTATCCCACTCCTTGCTCTATACCCCAAAGACTTAAAATCAGCATACTACAGTGATGCAGCCACATCAATGTTCATAACTGCTCAATTCACAATAGCTAGGTTGTGGAACCAACCTAGATGGCCTTCAATTGATGAATGGATAAAGAAACTGTGATATATACACAGAATGGAATATTATTCAGCCAAAAAGAAGCATAAAATTATGGCATTTGCAGGTAAATGGATATAGTTGGAGAATAACATGCTAAGTGAGATAAGCCAATCCCAAAACACCAAAGGCTGAATTATTTCTCTCATAAGTGTATGATGATACATAGCATGAGGTGGGGGCAGGCCAGAATGAAGGAAGTATGGATTGTATAGAGGAAAATGAAGGTTGGGGAGGGGGTGAGGGAAAAGAAAGATAATAGAATGAGATAAACATCATTACCCTATGTGCACACATGATTATGCCAATAGTGTGACTCTACTTCATGTACAACCAGAGAAATGAAAATTTTATCCCACTTATGTACAATGAATCAAAACAAAAAAATCCTGATGATTTTAGGAGTCTCAAAAATGTGGAAGAATATGTTAGTGTATATATTATTAAAAAGTATCTGTTTTTAAAAATGCAACATTACAGTTTTTCATGAAGGATTTACTCATATACTTTTTTGATTTTTGAACTGAATATGCAATCTTAGAGGAGACATGCAAGAGTACATTCTCAAAATGGTACACTCCATCAAATTCTTTCTACTATACCCTCTGTCTCTGAATGTACTGAGTGAATATTTAAAATTATGATGCAATTTTACTAGGCATTCAAGATTGATCTTTTTATTATCCTGAGACATGGTCAAAATATATCAAATATTCTTATACAGAATATTATTAAACAATATTAAATTTTATTTCCATTATTTATGAATAAGTGTTTCTACCTATATCTTATTTTCACCTCTTACTGTACCTCCACTGTACCTATACTATGAATTTTCTCCCCTGTTATCCCTTACCTATTGGGAAGACATAAGATGATGAAGGACAAGAGCTTAGTATATTACTTAGCTTGTATTTGGTATGCTACAAATATCCTCAAATAAAAAGAAGTGAAAAGAACTGGTATCATGAGGCACGTAAGAGGGAAGGGAGAAATAAGTAGGACTGTGCAAAGATTCTAATTTTGCCAGCACCATTCATTGAAGAGGCTATCTTTTCTCCATTGTATATTTTTGACTCCTTTGTCTAACAACCAATAATGTGAAAAGAGAGCCTATATGTGGAACTTTATATGTGAAAATCAATAATGTGAAAAGAGAAAAGATTTTGCATTCAAGGTTCATTAAGACTAAGAGAAAAAAATACCTATGTCTACAAATTCTAATAAGTTTGAGCAGATATTGTTTGAAGAACTCATGTAAACACCTACTTAAAAATAGCCTGATGTTTAAAAGTGCCTAAATTAGTCTGTTGATGTGTGAAATGTGAAAAATGACTAATGTTTTACACGTGCTCATTTAATGTTGATTATTAGTAACATAAACATTCATAAAAATGAAAAAAAATTACTTAATTTAGTGTATCCAAACTTTTATAGTCAGCATCTTTCAAGAGCTGTATGTAAATTAATAACAACAAAACAACTCTATAGTTGAAAATTTTGACCAAAATACCAGAATTAACAATAATTTTAATAGTATCACCATGAGAACTAATTTCAGTAATTCAACTCAACTATTTTAAATCTGTTCTGTAATAATTTTGCCATTAATCATACAGATGCTCAAAAAGAAAAATTTGAAAGATTCACAATTCTTCCATTTGTTAATATTTCCTTAAATGTTCTAAATTTTATGGCCTGAGATTTCAGTCAGCTTTTTAATTTAATTTTCTTGGACCTGCATTTTATAGTGATTATCTTTTAAAATGTCTTGTCAATTTTCAGAATGCTGTTTAGTAATTCATAAGATCATATGAAGTTTAGATTACCTTTAAATCATAAGTCAAATTCATGTAAGTTTTATGTTGGGCTTCAGTACAATTTACATGATACCAGTTCTTTTCACTTCTTTTTATTTGAGGATATTTGTAGCATACCAAATACAAGCTAAGTAATATACTAAGCTCTTGTCCTTCATCATCTTATGTCTTCCCAATAGGTAAGGGATAACAGGGGAGAAAATTTATCATATTTGTCTCTCAGTTTCCTTATAGATGACCTTATCTTGTTTTTGTAGTCAGAGGTTTATATATTGTGATATTCACTGACAGGAATATCTACCCTTTTTGTTATTTTACAAAATAGTATTATTTTCCCATCATACTGGGGATTGAACTCATGACCTCACACATGCTAGACATATGTTTTATCTCTGAGCTACATGCCCAGCAATATTCTCATTGTAAGCATTTCACATATGGTACAGAAAGCTTAATAAGGCACAAGTGAATATAATTTGATAATGTTTAATACAAGTTCTATAAAGTTCCCCATTTTTTTCCTTCTCATCTTGTAGGTTACTATTAAATTTGGAGCACAGCAACAAATACTGACTGCAAGGAAAATAAAACTTTCTTAATCTGGTGTAAATTCAAACTGTATAAAACACTCAACAGCTGCTTTCTCCAAGAAGCAAACTGTTCAAATGTATTTTCTAAATCTCACTAGAATCTGAATAATAGCTAAATACTGTCTTCTCCATCTTTTCCAATCAGCACTGTTATAATTAGATTTGATTGTGTTTAAGAATATAAAGCATTATTAATTGTCTAGAATGTTGACCTATTAAATAAGAATTGCATTTCATAACTTTGCAAGATATTTCCTGTTTTTCTAATTTGATGATATTTTGGAATATTAATAAGTGATTATTAAGTGAAGAAATAAGTACTTTAAGCTATCTCTTACACAAAGCACTATTTAATATCATTGTTAGTAAGTCTACTAAATGCATCCTAGGAGCTAGAGCACCATAAACACTATGTAGATATGTAATTATATAATAGGATTTGTTTAAGATATAGGTTTTTATTTAACAGTCTTAGAAATTAATGTACTTAACATTCGTGTTAACTTGTTAAATTATATAACTAATACGTTAAAATTGAAGTGTCACATTTTAAATGAGCAGGAGGGAACTTTTCAGCCTCTGGCTCCAAATTCTGGTAATGATGTAAATCAGCTATTATAAAACATTGCACAGTATACTTTCTAAAATATATGCTTGTGTAGCCTCCAGATTAACTAGCACCAATCAGTGTTCTTTACCCAGGGCTCCTCTTGAAATCTACTCAAGTATTTCAAAGAGAGAAAAATAAATGAATTGTGGTTCTTAAGAACCTCAAAGATTTAACACAAAGTCTGCAATTGAAAGTGTCAACTTTGATCTATACAGCCCTTTCTGGTTCACATTCAACATTTTTTCCACCATGATTCATGGTAAGTAAAACTGAACCAGAGCTGACTGGGGATGTAGTTCAGTGGTAGAGTGCATGTATGAGACCCTAGATTGAACCCTAGCACTTTTTCAAAATGTTTTTTTCCTTTGAACTATGGCAAGCCAGAGAGAGAAATGTAGATGAGCAAGCATAAATTCAAGGGTTTCAAGGTTTAATTTTTTGTTTTGTTTTGTCTTCCAGGTATAATATCAAACCAAAGTATACCAAGTTCAAACCCAACAGCTGGTCCTTAATCATTGAGAAGGATCAAAAGCTGATACAGTAGCCACTGATCATATATAGCTATTTGAGTACATATCATATGAATAGCTGGAATTAAGATGTGTTATTATGTGTAAAATACATACCAGATATCAAGACTCACTATGAAAAGAACTGGAAAATCTCTCTTTAACAATTTTATATATTAATTGCAATTTCAAATGGTAATACTTTAGACATATTGTGTTCAATAAAATATTTTATTGAACTTAATTTAATCTATTTCTTTTTACATTTTAAAAATGTGATCACTGGACAATATAAAATTACATATGTGGCTTCCATTGTATTTCCATTTGACAGTGGCGAGCAAAATCAATAGTTATAAATAAGCTGAAATTCAATAATCCTGGGCTGTAGTTTCAGATCAACAATTTACCTAATAAGAAAGTTACCTTTTCAATAATCTATTTTTGTTTGTATCCTAAGGAAAAAATATCCACTTGTAAAATGCATTTCAAACACACAAAGAAATGCTTCTTAGTAGACCCAGGTAATAAGCCAAAGTGATTAATTTTACAATTACTGCCAATCAAACAGAAAAATAATTACATTATTCTGGAATGCTGAATCATCATTTGGAACTAACTTTTAAAGCAAGATAAATAATAATAACTACCAAAAAAGGTTGATATGAAAAAAAATTTAAAATTAGATTGATAAATAAGCACTGAATCTATCATTTTCCATTTAAAATTTAAGATCTCAGGATATGGTTAGGTGGCAGAGCACTTGCCTAGCATGCTCAAGGCCTTGGGTTCAATCCCAAGACTACAAAAGAAAAAAGGAAAAGATTAAACTTTAAAAATTCTTGAAAAGCATTTATTACCCAACTTCATCATGAATGAAGGCAGTTCAGCCTCTTAGCAATGATTCAAATGGAGATTTGTTGTTGGTGATCATTTGTTTTAGTTTGTTATTTTTGGTTTTATAAATATGTTTAAAAATCAAATTATAGTTGATCTCTTGCTTTTTGTCCACTGTTTTGCATTTATCTGCAGCTGTATTTGGTTTTAGTATTTTAATTTTAATAAGAACAAAAGTTATAAATATAAAACATGGATAAAACTTTTTAAAATGTAAGAAAATATAGCAATTAAAACAAGTCTTAATATTCCGTTAGTTTAGTTAAACATCACAAATTAAGAGTGGCATTTCCCAAAATTGTGAATGATATATTGTAAGAATTGGGAAGGGGAAACATATTGTCAATCGTACATATAATACGTGAAAAAATTAATAGATTTGAGAAGGACTTATTCATAATGTTTTAAAAATGCTGAGTGACAAGAAAATGAAATTGACAATATTTGAAACAGTAAAAAAGTAGCATAATCAGCCTATTTGGGGGGAAATTCTCACAAATATTTGCAAGATGCTTAGTATTTACGCTGCTCAGTACTCTAAAACGTAATGCAACTAATATCAGTGGCAAAGTATGGCCATATTTCCATAGAGTGGGTCTTGTTTGATGACTAGTTAATTGACTAGTTAATTACTCAGCACATTTTTTTTTCTCTTCATAAATGCTTACCGAGTACCTGTACGTTGCAAACAAGTGTAAGATACTGTCTCCACTGCAGTTTTCTAGTTATACATATATAAAGAGCATAAAGTAATACATAAAATATGTATACTAGAAATATTGTACATGAAATTGACACTTAGACCAAGATAGCACTTCAGCTGTATAATCAATGAAGCTTTCCTGGATTAGGTCATGAAAGGTGTGTAGGATTTCAATAGGTATGAGGAAAAAAGGTAAATACATGAGGAGTGAAACAATCAAAATATATAATTTCTGGTAGACAACAAAGTGCTTAGGCTATCATGGGCAGCAGATAGGCCAGAGACTTTAAATTATATACTTTATTATATTTCTTTATAGTATACTGAAGAATTAGACATTCATATTTTAAGATTTTAGAAAAAAGCAGGCCAAGTCTTTATTAACTCCACGTGAATGCTCATATTATTCACATGAGTTTTCTTACAAGAATAATAAGAATACTGCATAAGTAGTTTAAGCACATTTTATGGGAGGATATGTTTTTATAATAAAATATATCAGTTGTGCTTCATTGTGAGACTAATATTTTTCTGTTATGGAGATGTACTGATAAGCCACACAGTTTTTCTTGATATTTATATGGATGAAAACCAGCTTTTAATATGATATCAGCAAAAAAGTAGAGGAATGTAATATTTTGTATTTTCTGCTGTGTCAGTCAAATAGAGTCAATCAAAACAATAAAATAGGAAGTGATGTATATTAAAATTATGTTTTATAAAATGAGCTTTACCATTCTAATTTGCTATAGCCAAAGTGAAGTAAGTATCTAGAACTTATACAATGTTTACTGCTCATTTAAACTTTTGCAAACAAGCAGCTGTTGATTATAATACTACTTATTTCAGCTGCATGTATAAAAGAAAAAAAGAAGATGACAATCATAAGTCCAAAACATGAAGTTTGAAGAAAAAATTTTATCTTCACAGCTTATATACTACTTTAAAGCAATGCCAAGAGGTTTTATCAGAATTAAAGTACTGCAAAGTACCACAGACACTTTATAACTTCAATAACCTTGCACTATCTCTAAAAGATAATTATTATCCTTTAGTCCATTTTTGGATAACAAATAATATCAAATTTGCTTTTATATTTTTAAAGAAAAACATTAGAAAGCAATGTAATTTTTTTTATGAAGCACATTTTTATGTGTGTGGTGTTGGAAATTGAGCGCAGAGCCTCATGCTTGCAAGGCACGCACTTTACTGACTAAGCTGTATCCCTAGCCCATGAAGCACATTTTTTCATCTCCTTGTATCAATGTATAATATGTAATGCAAATGGAAGAATTAACTTTTCATATATTATGTGAATAAAACTATTTTAGATGTAAAATATCCAAATGCTAATACTTTATGTCTAATTTCTTTCACAAGTATTTTATAATTTATTAGCCTACTATTTGTAATCTAAATCAAAATTAACAAAACCTTATTGATTTGGTCTTTTGGTGTTAGAATTTGGGGACATACAAAATTAGCAAGAAGGAATTATTATTATGGCCTGTGCCATAAATTTGTCACTTGGACACTATACAAGTGCACTTTAATTATCTCCTGGTCATGTAAAAACTACTCTGAAAAGACATTATTTTTCTCACTGATTGACATGTGGAAAACTCCACAGCAATCCTTCACAAGGCCAAATAATGTTTTGTGTTCACAAATTTTTATTAACTAAGTACTAAATGAAAATAAGTGGGTGATTCATTTGATCAAAAGAAAAATCAATTTCCCAAGGTCTTCCTTAGGTCCTTTCACCTCATCCTAATTACTTCCCAACCCACTCTTATTACTCAACAGTTATCCCTGGCTCAAATCAACATTTAAAGTCTAAAGTAGTGAACACTAAAATCACAGCTGACTCTGGAGCACTTACAATTATGGGAACTTAACTTAAGAACAGGACCTCTGACAGTTAAGTGAGAATCAAAGGGTAAGGTTTTTTGTTAAAACACTGTAAAAATGTGCTACAAATCAGCTTGGACAACTGAAACATTATTATAGAGAGCAGAAAAAAATAACTGCAGGTAGACAAACCAGTTAACATTCTACTGCTTAAAAATTCTATAGCTCAATGACAGCAGTAATGACACATCTAAAACACTTGCTCTTATATTTAAACATGTGCAAAAAATTGCACTTAGAAGCAAACACAATAAAATAACAATTCACCAGTGTCAATATATTTTTACTAAAAAGCAGGTACTAGTGTACTTTCCATGAATTAGTTGAAAAGTATATTTTTGCAATGTTTCCATTGGGGAAAAAATAAGATGTCCTAAAAGTAGAAATCATTCTCTTACTTTTAAACATTTGCCTGCTTTTATCTAATTTACCATGAAAGAAAAAAGCACATATATTTTGGAAAATAATTCTGTTTCATCCCTGGAAATCAGTCATCCTCAAAGCAAAATCTGAAGGAATGAAATGATCCTACTTTAATATTATGATTAGGGTCACAGATGACTTTTCCTCCTATTAAGGTAACATTCAATTACATGAAATATGCTTAAGAAGCTGTACCATATGAGAAAATAGTACCATGTACACAAATATGAGTTGAAAATGGAAGGTGGCTACACAAAAATTGATATAACAATTGTCATAAAACAATAAAATACTGCAGTTTTTCAGTATAGTTCTGAGTCTGAGCCCAACTACATTATGAAGATATTAAACATATATCGTTAACTAAGCCAATTTTGAATTATGAGTTTAATTGCAATTGTCATTTCTCAGTGGTATATTGATGATGTTTCAATGAATCTAATTAATGGTATTCACACATAGGTGTCATGTTTTAGTGATTAGTATTAATTCTTATATTATTTAACTTTGCTTTGATTTCCATCTCTGAAAAATGTGAATAATAACAGAACTACACCAAAAAATGCTATAAGTTTTTAAAATATACATAGATGTAGGTATCATGTCTGGAATATTGTACATATTCAAATACTGTTATTGGGTTTTGTTATTATTATTATTATCATTATATTATCGTGCATCAAAGACATAATTTCCACAATTTTTAAAATGAGAAACAAAGAAACTGGAGATTCTGTGAGTTTAAAAGACTTTGCTAAACGTGTACCTATGGTGAAGTATAGGACTGTCATTAGAATTTATGGTGTTCTGACTCACCTTCAAATACTCTTTCCACTATAATTCTAAATAATTATGATTAAAACACTTTGACTTTGTTCCACAAACAAATGAGTCCCCATAACTATTTGATATCTAAAGTTCTACAGTTTCTAAATAGTATCTGGTACCTAAAAACCTTTGAGAAGTGGTGAGACAAAATAAAAATCACAAGCATGATAGCCAAAAATTTATCATGGATATTAGAAATGATTATATAAGATCACAAGAGATATACTCCAACTCATGTTAAAAAGTCTAAAGCAACATTTAAAAACATTTAAAATAACAAAAAAATAAATCATGCTCTTTGCATCACTCTGTCAAAATTGAAGATTAAAGGTAAGGTTCTTAACATAATAATTCAGGTTTATGACTGATTTCAAGATGATTCATTCTATAAGTGCTGTTGCTATGTGATCAAACTAGCAATTGATTACAAATTACAGTTTACAATAAAAGTATATGAAGTGAAATAAATTACCATTTTAAATAGCAATGGTACAACATGAAAATGAATCCCCAAATATGAAATGGATAATAAACAATTGCATGCAAATACACATTATTCTAAATATATTTGGAATATTCAGACTATCCTGCAGCATTTAAAATGTTTATCAGCAATAAAGTTAAACATTTTAACTGATTGCTTGAACTCCATGTTTGAAGAAATCTGTTGTCATTTTTACCTTATCATGTATTCATATGTAAATTATACATTGAAATTTGGCAAAAAAAATTGCATCTTACATATTATGCATGATTCACAAATAATTTAAACAGATTATTTTATTAAGCATATATATAGTACCTTCAGTTTATGGATCAAATTGTAATAAAAATACAGAAAATTAGAATTTTATCACAAAAAATGCTGATAATGCTTTCACTTTCAGAGGAAAAAATGAATAATTTACTCCATGGATAATTTGAAAGCAACCTCTATAAATCAAATAAATGGCTATAGGATCATATTGATGTTGCTATCTAAAGGCTGATGACATACAGTTTGGAAAAGCATCCAGGTATTCAAGATATCCAACTGACTGAATAAGCTTCCCAGATATTTCTTCATTTTAAAAATATTAAAAATGTGTTTGAAGCAAACAGTTGAAATTGCAATGTTTAATGACAAGTGAAAATGCCAAAAGTTCTTAAAACAAACACAAATCAGCAATTCATTTTATAATGAAACATGCACCATGGTTATGGTTTGTGTTGTTTTGTACTGTACCTTTCTTTAATCCAGGAATGAAAGCTAAAATGAGATTTTGATAAAGTTAGACACGATAAATATTTCTCTTAATCACAACATATTATATTAGCATAACAAAATAATGTATCCTTTTATATATTGCCATATATTTTCAACCTCACTTTACAGAGGGCATGTTGATTGAGTTACAAAGGATGAATAGTACATGAAATTTGTTTTGTGTAATTTGTTTTTCTAGATTTGCACCAAGCCAATGCATTATGCTGGCCTCTTTGGAAGTAGCTGTACATCCTTTCCCTAAAGGCAATGTGTTTCACATATTTTAGGGGCTCAACATTTTGTAAGAACTCAGTATATTTTCTAGCTTCATCACCTGTGATGGGGAAGTACAATCCCCTACTGAGATGCCAGTTTTTCTTATGGAATTTCCTACTGGTAATGTAATTTCCTACTGGTAATGTAATGAAAGGAAAAACATTGTGTTTGACTAACAGGTTACTTCATCTCCAAATTATGATGGGGGAAAAAAGCAATGGAAAAGACCTAAACACAATAGATGCTAGTATGTGAATGGCTCAATAGAATTAATCTTATCATGGTTTAAGAAACTTTTCCTATGATAAAGCTGTCTTCAAAAATAAAATTTTATCTTTTTCCTCACAATTATAATATCAGAGATTAAAGAATATTATCATTATTTTCTAGATACATTCAGGCATAGTATAGCCAAATGACTTCTCTCAAACAGATCATGTTTGATCTGGAATAAGTAGCAAAGTCTGTTTTGAAACAAAATACTTAGATGTCCATTAAAACTTGGATTTGTATCAATCTGAATGGATGACTGATGTTCATTCTTTGTAAAATTTTAAGGTCTGTAATAAAATTATTACCTAATCATGCTTGTATTTTAGGATATATTTTATAATATTCATATAAAAATGAAAGCTTAAAAGATAAATACTTAGAACTTGTTTAAAAACCACTTTGATTAAAATTGAAGTATAATGAAACCAAAGATGTATGAAATGCTAGGAGAAAATGAGAAGGTCAGAGATAGAAAATAGGTGTGAAAGTATGAAAGTAATGTTTCTATACAAACATAAGCATTAACTAAAAGAACACTGTTGAATATTTTTAAGTGTCATTGACATAGACAACACCTTTATTTTTCATCACAAAGTGTTTCTTCTATAAGCAATGCAATTTAATGACAGTACAAACTGAGGTAGGAAAGAAAAAAACAGTGCTTTCACAAGACACCTGCAGCAGGATTGATTTTCAAAATAAAATTCTTCAACTTCCCACTCATTAAATGATATTTCCACCAACAATATTTATTATTGCAATAAATAATTGTCTTGTAAAATTTAAATGTAATTTTCAAACATACTGGAATGAAAAGAGAAGGACTACTTTGGGCAGATAAATAATAACATACTTGCTTTTTATTTTTAAAACTCCAGTTTCAGTGTGCTATAGAACAGAGAGATCAAAATTCGTTTGAATTTAATAACTGAAAAGGTCTTGTGATGGGTCAGGACTTATTTTTAATAATATGGAAGTACAAATAAAAGAAGCCAAACAAGTTTCATAACAATAAAAAATAAACCAAGAACATTTACAGAACCTGTTTAAGACACTTAGTTCCCAAGCTACAAAGTGAAAATTTGGTTTATAAATGAGCAAAGTCAAATATCGATCAATTTTCCTTAAAATTCAGGACAATAAGCAAATTCTGCTAGGCATGGTGGCACACTCCTGCAATCCTAGTGGCTCAGGAAGCTGAGGCAAGAGTATTGCAAGTTCACAGCCAACCTCAGCAAAAGCGAGGCACTAAGCAACTCAGAGAGACCTGTCTGTAAATAAAATACAAAATAGGGCTGGGGACGTGGCTCAGTGGCTGAGTGCCCCAGTACCAAAAAAAAAAGAAAAGAAAAAGAAAAAGAAAAGCAAATTCTGCACAAACTTTTCAATATTGTCTCTGAAGAAACATTTCAATTCATCATAGGAAACATGGTCAAAAAATGGAACCATGTCTCCCATATAAGGCAATATATGTATTATTATATGTCACAACAGCTATTCATATTCAGTTTAATTATTAGGATTTCTTGCATAACAAAAGCCCATCTCCAAAAGTATCTATAAATTTCAGAGAGCTTTTTAATTAAGATTTGAAGGTATGCCGTTGAAATTTTTAAAATATCTGAACTGCTTGAAGTTTTGCAATATCTAGATAAGCACAGTCCTTGTCCTTTGAGACACAGAACTCTATGTGATTTATATGACAGAAATGAATTATTCCTACCAATTAATGAAACTGACTACTATATTATGAATATTTAAATAATATTTATGTGTAACTAAAATATAATTTAAATAACAGAAAATGAATATATCTAACAAAATAAACTTGTTTTTAACAAAAATTGTTTTCAGGTTGTGAAATAAGTTACAAATAAATTTATTGATTAATAAACAGAAACAGTAGTCTAAATATGATTTTACTTACATAATTGTAATGATAATATAAAAATTTATGCTTGTATAAATGATTTATTTGAGCATAATTGAAGTTTCCTTTTTCTTTTTTGCTGTACTGGAAATGCATCCCAGTGCATTGTCCATGCTTTAAGTAAGTTTTCTACCACCAAGCTACACACTCAGTCCTTGTAATTGAGTCTTCAAAAATAATTTCAAAATATATGACTTATTTATCTTATTTGGTGAATAAAAAAATAGAAATAATGGGCTTTTTTACTAAAAAATTAAGGCAACAATTTAAATTTAAAAAGCAGCTTATATTTACATGACATAAATATTGCAAAAATTTATCAAAAGAACAATACTTTAATGTATGTTCTGTAACCTAACACAAATATTTAAGTACTCAATATGCATAAGAAAACCTGGCTCAACATTCAAGATAATTACTCATAAGTAGATAATGTTTGAATAAT
The DNA here is from genome assembly GCA_020662805.1 of Glaucomys volans. Classification (NCBI taxonomy): domain Eukaryota; kingdom Metazoa; phylum Chordata; class Mammalia; order Rodentia; family Sciuridae; genus Glaucomys; species Glaucomys volans. The sequence continues at coordinate 473,320 of JAJEJO010000546.1, forward strand.
TCAAAGGTCAACAGAGTACTCCATAAAATTGATAATTCTGACATAATATTTGTTGATCAAGTATCATGCATCAGTGTTTAATTACCATTTATTTCAATATAGTAATAAGATTTGTATTTGTTTTATTATGTATAAATTTTTAAGTTGTGTAATATATCTAATGAAGTCATTCTTGAAATAAAGGTCATCATCTCTTAGGGCAAATAAGAATTAAAAATTTTAAATATTTTTGCAAAATAATCAGATATCTGCCACTACAATCAACAGAAAGATAATATTTTATATTAAGTATTTATCTCTATGCATATGCATACATCTCCTCAATTCAGTACATTACAATTTCCTTTATACTTCCAAGTACAGAGAAAAATCCAGTAAATCATGATTCAATTAATCTGAAACCTAACACGTATTATAAATTATTGTGGGCTAATTTTTTAGAACAATTTTGTCATTTCTTTTCTTACACAAACCACTCCGCAGTTTGTATTGAAGGTCACAGAATAGAGCTGAATCAGTACTGAAAAAATTTTAAAAAACTATGTATTCAAATACTGTAATGCCAAATTGATTGACCAAGACTAAGTTTTCCTTGAGTACTGCTAACTTTAATATATTCTACAATTTGTGCCAAAAAGATTCAATTCTTCTTGATGTACAATTCAAATCATCCTAGTGCTTCTCCTGTTGATTGCAAAACTAATAAGTTGTGGAGTTACTGTACTTATGTAGATTGCAGGGACTTGGAACCACAAAAATAGTGAAGGCCAAATCAAATTTTCTATTCAAATTGTGTGAAAGGTTAAAGCTACAAAAGCAAATGCTGCAAGGTGATTAATATAATGAGCATGTTACTTACAGTGAAAGAAATGTTGCAAATATAAAATAGCTTCTTCATTCTTGTTTCAAATTTCAGATCTATATCCCTCTGTGTCAGAATTTGCCATAAGAGATAGGGTACTACTGAATCAAGGAAGTAGTCATTTCAGAATTGAGAACAGCTAAAGTCAATGCATTTGCTTTATTACAGAGGTAACTAAAACCTTAGGAATAAAATATTTTGACTAAATGTGCATTTACCATTTTCTACATTAACAATTTTGGTTGACAATACTCATGGTGTTCCATATCAAATGGCTTCTCTATCTTCATAGCAGAGATTTGTACCTCTCCCATTCTTGAAGTTAACTTCTTTTTCTTATTGATCACATCATTTTTTTTTTTTAGTCCACCAACTATTGGTTTTACTTCTTGCCCTCTTATTTGGAGAAAATCTTTGGTATCACCATAAAAATAAGTGCTTTCAAAAGTCTTGTTCTTTTTAAATGTTGCCAGTGTTCACATGCTTCAAAGAGTATAAGAATACATTACATTTTATTTGGAATAATATAGGTACACTGGACAAGGACAAGAATCATTTAGAAAGTCAGCTGATTTGGCATCCTCAGTGTATATATTAGAAATAAGGTCAAGAGAAATGGAACAACTTGTCTAAGACCCACACAACTACTTAGCAGAAATACAATTAGAATTCAACTTTCTCTAGCAAAGAACTCACTGTGAAATATTTATTGATCATTTTGAAGTTAAGGGAACAATGTATGTATTCAAACCTGTTTGCCCCAAGCAACTCTTTATTTCAGGGAGGATCAAAATATCAGTGTTTTTAGAATATATTTTTAGGAAGTTCCAACTTTAATTAATATTAACCAGTGCAGTGGCACATTCCCATAATCCCAGCAGCGTGGAGCCTGAGGCAGGAGGATTGTGAGTTCAAAGCCACCCTCAGCAATTTAGTGAGACCCTAAGCAACTTATTTGAGACCCTGTCTCTAAATAAAATATAAAAAAGGGCTGGGGATGTGATTCAGTGTTAAGGACCCTGGGTTCAATCCCTCTTGACAAAACAAAAAACCCCAAAATCAAAAATTAAATGTAACTTCACTCCTAACATATACACCAACTGATAAGGACAGAACAAGAGAAGAGCATATTTTAAGAATTAAAGTCTTGTTTTGGCAAATTGAAAAAATAATGCCTACAAAAATATAAGTACTAACATAGCTGTGTCAGAGGAAAAACAGAATGTACATTCCTCCATTTTCCTAAAAAATTAAGGTGAAAAATTCAACCTCAAAATATAGCCTTAGTGCTTTAAGTGGTTCAAAGTCATATGGAACAAATCTTAGCCATTCATAATTCCTTCTGATAATTAAAACAAAGGAAAAAAAATTTTGTGATGTACATAACTGAATAGCTTACAGAAAAAGAAATATGTAATAATGTTATTTTCTCATCTGTTTTTCTCCATTCTAACTTCATTAATCACTGTAATAATATCCTATTCTTCTGATTTACTTTAAATATTTAAGAGAAAATTTTTTTCAAAGATTGTGCCTATTTCCAAGACGGAACTCAAGAAAAGTGAATCATAAAGGACTCTGAATGTTCTACAAATGTAAATGAGGAAATATAAATGTTTTTATCATCTACTGAAAAGTTCCACCTAGGGCCCTGATAACTGTTTGAAGAGGTGCATGAAGCAGTTATGATAATTCATAAATTTTAATGGCATTGTGAAATTTCAAAAGCAAAATATGGAGGGCTAGACCCTTTGTTATTTTTATAGGGCAAAGAAAATATTAAGAAACAAATATTTCTGAAATCTGCCACTAAGCTACGCAAAAATGTTTGAAACAATTGTAGCACTCAAACATTTCACAGCTTTTAATACTCAATCTGTTCTTGAGTGGATGAATTCTAATTTAAGACATTTTTTAAATAGGACTTGGTGGTATATCTGATCTCTCAGTCCATAGAGAGACTAAGTTTTAAAGTATTTTCCTTTGCATGATTTAGTGCTGATACAATACATGCATCAAAAGTAACAGTGTACAATCTGTAAACTGTTATAAAGGTTTAAGTTTTTAAATTCCTTCCCTGTAAAATTTAGTATGATTTTCTTTTAATCTGTTTGCCCAATATTAGCATTGGATGGCTTGTCAATACACCTTTTTGAGTTGTGCACACACACATACACACCAAAACCAGGTAAATATTTATTTATTTATTTATTTATTTATTTATTTATTTATTTATTTTTGTTCTTGAGATTGAACCCAGGGGCACTTTACCATTGGATCACTTCCCCAGCTTTTTTTATTTTTTATTTTGAGACAGGATTTTGCTATGATGCCCAGGGCCTCCCTAAGTTGCAGAGGTTGGCTTTGAACCTGATATCATCCTGCCTTAGCCTCAAGTATCCCTGGGATTACAGGCATCTGCCACCACTCTGGGCTGGTAAACATTACTTATATAGAGAGATATATAGTATAAATCTTTTAAAAAGCATCAGTTTTTGTTTTATTGATGCATTATGGTTGTATATAATAGTTGGGGAAGGTTATTTTTTAAATGACCTTTTTTAAAATTTTCCCTCACATTCTTACCAATCTGTTTATTCTATTTCAAAGTAATTTAATGATCCACTTTAATTTAAAAAGCAGTGGATAAATTTTAAAACTTTTTAAAGCATAAGTAGGCATGATATTGGATAAATACTTGTACTAAGCTACATGAAGTTATTTTGTCCAGGTGTATGACTATAAGTCTTGCTAAAAGTATTGGGCTCTACACAGAACATAGGGCAGAGCTCAGAGACAAAGTAATTTCATCTGAGAAGGATTTATAATATAGTATATGCAGATCTATATTTATATTAAAATTATATGCATTTCTATAACATGTAGCATACATAATAGAAAGAGAAATAGATATATAATTATTATTTTAAAATATCAATATCAAGTCTACTGTTGCAATGGTTGATTTAGTTTTACATAGGAAATCTTTAGGATACATGAACTGATTTTAATAACTGTCTTTCACTGTCATAAATACATATCTCCAAAGCTATATAATATTAATTTCAATTTAAAATTTGCTACAAAATGAAAAGTATATTGTGAATTTTTGTCTTAATGTTCAATTTAGATACATGCATCTTTATGGACAACTTTTAAAATTCCAAATATGTTTATTATTTTATAATATGCATCTTAATATGTACATACCACATATTTAAGCAGATAAATTACTGAAACAGAAAGTTTAATGTTGGAAGTATAATCTGAATTGATAATTCTCTTTTTGAATATTTTCATATTTTTATTTGCTGTTAGTATCTACTTAAGTTGTGATTTCTTTTAATGACGGTGAACTAATGCCAGTTTAATGGTAGCATTATATTGATATTTTTTAATGAATGAAGATTTTTGATATATTTTCCTATATTTTATATTTTTTCTCTTTAATATATAATTTATTGGGGTTTCTGTGACAGAGTTTGAGCACATGTTTTATGGGAATTTTTTTATTTTTGAAACAACTGATTATGTGTTTTATTTTATCATTTGGGGAAAGGAATGGACCTTGAAATGATAGGCCACATCCAAAAATAAAGTCTTAGGCTAATATTATTCTTTTAACAATTCTGACATTATATTGAAGTAATATTAAAAATAACTATCGCAACACTTATTTTTCCATTATGACAATTATAAGAATGAAAGAAAATCCAAGTCCATGTCTCCTTAATATAATAAACAAGCATAGCCTTTTTTTTTTTTTTTGGAACTGGGGATTGAGCTCAGGGGCACTGGGCCACTGAGCCACATCCCAGCCCTATTTTGTATTTTATTTAGAGATGGTCTCACTGAGTTGCTTAGCCCCTTGCCAGTGCTGAGGCTGGCTTTGAACCGGTGGTCCTCCTGCCTCAGCCTCCCAGGCCGCTGGAATTACAGGCATGAGCCACCACGTCCGGCTAGCATTTTTAGTTTAGATCTAAATTACTTTAAAATTTAGTATTGAATGGCAATGTTCGTGCATAATTGTTATCCACAAAATCATTTTGGTTTCCATTTCAAATATCAATGAACAAACCCAACATATGGGAATCTGGCTACAGATTATAGAAATAAACAAAAAGAGACATTTTCCATGTGGTGAGTCATATTTGGTATCTACTGTAGAGAACCAATCTTCTTAGATAATATGTTGATAAATATTTTATGTCAGCAAAGAACAAAGCATAAAAGACAGTGCTACAAACATAAAGAGGAAATGAAAAGTAGAAGCAAGCTATTTCAAACTGAATTAAATAAAAGCTTATATGCACAGCAAGAAGAGGAGTAGGAAGGACTTATTTTATCAGTCTGACAGATTAACTGACTGCACAAGACATGTTAAAAGGTTTTTTGAATAAACCAAATGCTGTCTGCCTTAGAAATCATATGCACTTCATGATTAAAAGACATATTCAAAGTAATGGCTCTTTGGATGCTCAAAATATAAATATTATATTTTTGGTATTTATAAAAGGGAAGTATACCTCTTAGAGAGAAAATATTGCCCAAGATTTACTTTTTACATAACAAGGGAGAAGATATAAATTTTTTATAAATTTGTTTCTGTGTTTCCTTGAATTCCTAAGTAATATTCACTCCCTTTACTTCTTTACTTTCTTCAAACATAAAATGATTTTCCTTTTAGCCAGGTTCAGGAACCCATATAAATATCAGTTCAAATATGCAGGTTAGTATGAGTAAGAATCTGACTGAAATTTAGTCCAAGAATCTAAACTATGACCAACCAATATATTTATTAAAAACATATTCAAGTCTTATCCAGTCCTCTAATGTTTGTTATATTCAGATGAAATGCAACATGATGATGTGTTCCTTTTCCCTAAGAAGCAATAGTTTCCTATCAGCTTAAATCTTTCTACTGTACCACCAAGAGAAATTACCAATGTTCGTTTATTTTGCATGGTCACAACTCACTAAAAACCTTCCCCAGAGATTCTTTTTCTAAAGTAAAATTAGCTTCAAGTTCAACATGTACTTTTGTTTATGGAAATTAGAAAAGAATTTTTAATAATTTAGTTAAATACCCAAAGTATAATGTGAGTTTCCTAAAATACAACTATCAATTACTGTAATCTCTCTCAGTAATCTGAAATTGTACAGCAGGATTTTCAAATGTCAGAAAGAAATATGCTCGTATTTAAAATGATAAAAATTATTTGTTTTAAATAAAATCAAATAAGTGGGGTTTTTTTCCTACTGGAGGAGATTTTTTGAAGCATATAAACTAGTTAAAAGAATTTGATATGTGACTTTGAACTAGATAAGCATGAATTTACTAATTACCTTATTTTCTTTCCATTAAATGTTTGCTATTCCTAAAATGGTCAGATGCCATTTGGTTCTAAAAAGAACCAAAGGTAATGCATCATCATTCATTCAACATAAAACTATATGCAAGTGTCTCTAATCTCTGAGAACTTATGATAAACCCTCTCATTTAGAGAAATGGGCTCCTTTAATGATGTACATATAATATTCCCAGCAATCATTTTTCCCTGTGGTTCAGAAAATTTGAATGAAATACATTTAAAATAAATATAATTCATAATTAATTATATAACTAAATCAAAGATTTAGGTGTCTTAAAATTATACAGAATGTAGCACTGATACTAATAAATAACAGCAGCATTGCTAAATCTAAAAATGCTAAAAAGTATATGAGATTTCTGGACACAGATGTGAGAATGATCCCTTTCATAGCAAGATTATTTTCAGGCCATTTACAATCAAAAGTCAATCATAGTCTGGAGGAAAATGATACATTGTGTGCAGGAGCATATAATGCAATAAATTCCCTGGCAATAATTGTTGTCAAAACTTTTTGTTCAGAACTGATGTAGACAAGTACATCTAGTAAAGTTTTATGTTAAAATAGCTTAAATAGTGTCTAGTACCCTCAGACCTTGATAAATACTTGTTAAATGAGTGAAAACATGTTGAATGTTTGAGGGTCAATACCCCACAATTACCATGTGACAGTCATTCTAGTCCAGAAAAAAGAACAAAACCACCATAAAGGGGTGGAGGTAGGGAAGAATGAAGGAACTTTGGACTGTGCAGAGGGGAGTGAGTGGAGGGGAGCAGATGTGGGGATGGGAAGGATGGTGGAATGAAACGTACATTACTATATACATGTATGATTACACTACTGGTGTGACTCAGTACCATGTTCAACCAGAGGAAGAACTTGTGCTCCATTTATGTACAATGTGTCAAAATGCATTCTACTGTCATGTATAACCAATTAGAACATTTTTTTTCAAAAAGGAACAAAATCAAAACTAAGAACAAAAGCAAGAAATATCTTTATCCCATGCCTACATCTAGCCACTGTTCCACTTAAATGGCTTTCTTGTTAGATTTTGTCAACTCATTGCTTTCATAGTAAACATCCTTCAGCAACATTATCTTGGTTTGCCAAACAATGAATTTTCCACCAGTGACAGCATCTGAAATCCTGTACTATTTATGTTTTAAACTACAAAGAAAGAATACTTTTGCTTACTCTACCTTCTTTGGACAGAATTCCCAAATCTAAAACATCAAAATAAAGCATTTATGATATTCATTAAACCAACATATACTCATTATTTATTATGTTTCAGGCCTTGCTATCATTGAGAACACTGCAGTGAATGAAGGAAATAGTCCCAGATAATTTTTTAGTAGTCTTGTCATTAGTATGCTGTCTACATTATTTTATTTCAGAAGCCATTGTTTTTACAATACTGGGGAATGAAACCAGGATTGCTCTACCACTGAACTACATCCCCATCCATTTATTTATTTATTTATTTATTTAGGTACTCAGGATGACTCCAGGAGCCCTTAACCACTGAGCCACATTCCCAACACTTTTTACTTATACTTACTTTATTTTGAGACAGGGTCTTGCTAAATTGCTGAGGTCCTCACGAAGATGCTCAGAGTGGCTGAATTTGCAATCCTCCTGCCTCAGCCTCCAGAATCTCTGAGATTACAGGATGCAAATGTGCACCACCTTGCCCAGCCTTTATTTTGAGACATACTGTTGCCAAATTGCTGAGGTTGGCCTTAAAAGTGTGATTCACCTGTCTGTCTCCTGAGTAGCTGGGATTTTAGGCATGTGCACCTCTGCCAGCTACGAGTTTCTTTTTCTTTTTTTTTAATGGGCAGTTGAGGTGGCATGTTCTAACAGGTGATTGATCCAAACTAATCTGTATATAAATAAATTTGCCTCTTCTCTATATTTCATATAGATAAAATTTTACAATAATAAAAATTACAATAAGGATCCTGGAGGCGGGCAAATGGTGCTGGCAAAACTGTGAATCCATATGCAACAAAATGAAACTAAACCCCTGTCTCTCACCCTGTACAAAACTCAACTCAAAATGGATCAAGGACCTAGAAATCAGACCAGAGACTCTGCACCTAATAGAAGAGAAAATAGGTCCAAATCTTCATCATGTTGGACTAGGACCAGATTTCCTTAACATGACTCCCAAAGCGCAAGAAATAAAAGCACGAATCAATGATTGGGATAGAGTGAAACTAAAAAGCTTCTTCTCAGCAAAGGAAACAATCAGCAATGTGAAGAGAGAGCCTTCAGAGTGGGAGAAAATCTTTGCCACACACACTTCAGACAGAGCACTGATCTCCAAAATTTGTAAAGAACTTAAAAAACTTTACACCAAAAATAAAAGAACCCAATTAATAAATGGGCTAAGGAACTAGACAGACACTTCACAGAAGAGGATAAACAGGTGATCAACAAATGTATGAAAAAGTGCTCATCATCTCTAGTAATTAGAGAAATGCAAATTAAAACCACCCTAAGATTTCATCTAACTCCAATTAGAATGGCTATTTTCAGGAATACAAGCAATAATAGATGTTGGCATGGATGTGGGGAAAAAGGCACACTCATACATTGCTGGTGGAGTTGCAAATTGGTGCAGCCCTCTGAAAAGCAGTATGGAGATTCCTCAAAAAACTTGGAATGGAGCCACCATTTGACCCAGCTATCCCACTCCTTGGCCTATACGCAAAGGTCTTAAAATCATCAAAGTATAGGGATGCAGCCACATCTATGTTCATAGCTGCTCAATTTACAATAGCTAGATTGTGGAACTAACCTAGATGCCCTTCAGTTGAAGACTGGATAAAGAAACTGTGCTACATATTCACAATGGAATATTACTCAGCCATAAAAAAGAATATAATTATGGCATTTGCCATAATGGAGTTGGAGAATATCATGCTAAATGAAATAAGCCAAGCCCAAAAAACCAAAGGCCGAATGTTTTCTCTGATCAGTGGATGCTGATACATAATGGGGAGGGAGGGATTATAGGGGGAATAAGTAAAGAATGGAGGAAGTATGGATGGTGTAGAGGAAAATGGGACGGGAGGGGTGGGGGAAGGAAAGATAGTAGGTTGAGACAGTATTACCCTATGTATATGTAAGACTATATGAATCGTGTGAATTTACATTGTGAAAAAAAAGATATATTCCCTGCAGTATAATTATATCCAAATGGGTTCTACTGTCATGTATAATTAAAAAGAACCAATAAAAATTATAATAAAAGATATATAGAACATAAAACGTCAGCCCAATTAAATTATTGATATTTAAAATTTTAGAATAATGTCAACCACCTACATAAATATACACAAACATTGCAAGTAGGTAATGTTGTCAATGAAAATGTTATTATGACAAAGATAAAGGACCATAAAATTTGACCTGATTTGAAGATACATGCAACCATTTTATAAAATTGAACTTTAAGAATGTAAATAATCTGAGCACACAGATGGTGTGCCTCTACTTTGTGTACAACCAGTGAAACAATAGCTATACTCCATTTGTGTTCAATGAATCAATAAGTAAATAAAAAAAAGAAAGAACAAAAAAAAGAATGTAAATAATCTGAACATTATGTCATTATGTTAAATGGAAAAAAAATACTTCTATTGTTTTCAGAAAAACATAGGTCATAGACTACGTTAGCAGAAAAAAATATTGAAAAATAATTCACTGGACAATTGAGGAAAACTCAAAACACATTGCTATTTTTTGTGCCATAAGGTAAAAAAAATTAATTATCTTGAGTAATAATTGAAGTAAATTACATTTATATGACAATTTGATAGCAATTTTAAGGTTATAAATTTGGCTATGGATTAGAAAGATAACTGAGAGTTTACAAACATCTACCATTATATTGCTTATTTGCAGTGTAATCGCCATGATTCAATGTTATTTTTAATCTCTCTCTCTCTCTCTCTATATATATATACATATATATATAAAACTTCAAGTATTTAAGATGAGAATTGACTCTCTTATATTTTTCATAAAATAATATTAATTAGGATAAAATTCAGAATAGTTGCTCAAGACTATAACATTTGCTACCTTTTTCTGTATTTTTGTGCTATATAATGTAGTGGTGCAATTGAAATGTTTATCACACAACAAAATAAACCACTTTATAGTTTACATTGACTAAGCAATCAAGGAAGTCACATTATCTATATCATTAATGTATAATCCCAAATTAATATTTCATACTGCATAAATTGTAGCATTACCGGTTGCATTTATACAATAGGTTTAGGAGAGGAACTTGTCTACCTCAAACACTATTATAAATATTGACATATCCATAAAAAGGCAACATAATTACAATTCTATATGGTTCATTCACTGAGTATATAAGCTAATTTGTAAGAAAGGGACAGAAGAAAATAACAAACACAAAAATACACAAGTGAAAAAAGACATAATCCATGTATTTTATTAAAAATATCCTGTTATATAACATTACATATACTATATATAATTTTTGTTTTGCCTTTTAGATATCTTCAGCTTTGCACTCTAGTATTCAATATGGTTGGTGCTTTGAACTTGTGATCATCCTGCCTCAACTTCCTTAAACACTGAGATTACAGGCATGCACTAATGTGCCTAGTTCTCAATACCATTTCTGTATTCATACTATCAGTATGGGTGCATTTGCTTCCTTACAGGGAGTTTAAACTTTTTTATTATTATAGAAAGTTTTCACTGTAGATGATAGGAAACTTGGAAAGTGAGTAATTAGGAGGGAAGGGAAAAGGGATAGCATTGGAGACTGAAATGAAGTAAATTAAATTCCATGCATATATGATTTCATCAAAATAAATCCAACTATTATGTTGGCTATAATAACTATAATGCACTAATAAAAGAAAGAAAATGAGTGATCAAATTTGCCTAAGTTTTCAAAGCTATTAGTATTTATATCCAGACCATTTGGATCTGTGAGTAGTCTTTTGATGAGTTTTTGTTCTGGTAAATGTGACTATATATGAATAAATATACTCAGAAAGCACTAATGCTGAATTAAATACACATTTATCTCTACACATCTGTGTATCTACTGATGTATCTATCCATATTCACACGTGGATATTATTAATAAATAGAATTCACACAATCATGTGCACTAAAATATCATTTCTCACAGTACTTCAGCTTTCATTTATTCTTTTATGAATACATTTATATTAATAAAATATGATGTAATTAAGCAGATCAAATTTTAATACCCATTCAAATAATTGCTGATTGTCTCTCTGTTTCCAACATTTTGACCTTTCAAAATATCATTGAATTTCATGATGGAAATGGAAATATTACAACAGACACAATTGAAATACAAAACATAATTAGAAGCTATTTTGAAAATTTATACTCCAACAAAATAGAAAACCTAGAAGACATAAACAGGTTCCTAGAGGCATATGAGCCACCCAAACTGAATCGGGAGGACATACACAACTTAAATAGATCAATTTCAAGCAATGAAATAGAAGAAGTCATCAAAAACCTACCAACAAAGAAAAGTCCAGGACCAGATGGATTCACAGCCGAGTTCTACAAGACCTTCAAAGAAGAGCTCATTCCAATACTCCTCAATATATTTCATGAAATAGAGGAGGAGGGAACCCTTCCAAACTCATTCTATGAAGCTAATATCACCCTGATACCAAAACCAGAGACGGACACATCGAGGAAAGAAAATTTCAGAACAATATCCCTAATGAACATAGATGCAAAAATTCTTAACAAAATTTTAATAAAATTTTAGCATACAAAAGTATATTAAAAAGATGATCCCACCATGATCAAGTGGGTTTCATCCCAGAGATGCAAGGTTGGTTCAACATCTGGAAATCAATAAATGTAATTCACCACATCAACAGACTTAAAGTCAAGAACCACATGATTATTTCAATAGATGCAGAGAAAGCATTTGATAAAATACAGCACCCATTCATGCTCAAAACACTAGAAAAAATAGGGATAGTGGGGACATTCCTTAACATTGTAAAGGCTATCTATGCTAAGCCCACAGCTAACATCATTCTAAATGGAAAAAATTGAAACCATTCCCCCCTGAGAACTGGAACAAGGCAGGGATGCCCTCTTTCTCCACTTCTGTTCAACATTGTCCTTGAATCTCTAGCCAGAGAAATTAGACAGACCAAAGAAATTAGAGGAATATGAGTAGAAAAAGAAGAGCTCAAACTATTCCTATTTGCTGATGACATGATTCTCTATTTAGAAGACCCTAAAATTCCACCAGAAAATTTCTGGAACTCATAAATTAATTCAGTAAAGTAGCAGGATATAAAATTAACGCTCATAAATCTAATGCATTTTTATTCATAAGTGATGCATCCTCTGAAAGAGAAATTAGGAAAACTACCCCATTCACAATAGCCTCAAGAAAAATAAAATACTTGAGAATCAATCTAACAAAAGAAGTGAAAGACCTCTATGATGAGAACTACAGAACACTAAAGAAAGAAATTAAAGAAAATCTGAGAAGATGGAAAGATTTCCCATGTTCTTGGATAGGCAGAATTAATATTGTCAAAATGGCCATACTACCAAATGCACTATACAAATTCAATGCAATTCTAATTAAAATCCCAATGATGGACCTCATGGAAATAGAGCAAGCAATCATGAAATTCATTTAGAGGAACAAAAGAACCAGAATAGCTAAAGCAATTCTTAGCAAGAAGAGCAAAGCAGGGGGTATCACAATACCAGACCTTCAACTATATTACAGAGCAATATTAACAAAAACAGCATGGTATTGGCACCACAATAGACAGGTAGATCAACAGTACAGAATAGAGGACACAGAGACAAACCCACATAAATACAGGTATCTCATACTTGACAAAGGAGCCAAAAACCTACAATGGAGAAAAGATAGCCTATTCAACAAATGGTGCTGGGGAAACTGGAAATCCACAAGTAGCAAAATGAAAGTAAACCCATACCTCTCACCCTGTACAAACCTCAACTCAAAATGGATCAAGGACCTAGGAATTAGACCAGAGACCCTGCAGATAATAGAAGAGAAAATAGGTCCAAATCTCCATCATGTTGGCCTAGGACCAGAATTCCTTAACATGACTCCCAAAGCGCAAGAAATAAAAGCAGGAATCAATGATTGGGATAGAGTCAAACTAAAGAGCTTTTTCTCAGCAAAGGAAACAATCAGCAATGTGAAGAGAGAGCCTTCAGAGTGGGAGAAAATCTTTGCCACACACACTTCAATTGAAGCACTAATCTCCAGAAGCTACAAAGTGCTCAAAAATCTTTACACCAAGAATACTTAATAACCCAATCAATAAATGGGCCAAAGAAATGAACAGACACTTTACAGAAGAAAATCTACAAGCAATAACAGATTTATGAAAAAATGTTCAACATCCCTAATCATAAGAGAAATGCAAATCAAAACCACCTTATGATTTCATTTTACCCCAATTAGAATGTCTTTTATTAAGAATACAGGCAACAACAGGTGTTGGCGAAGATGTGGGGAAAAGGGTACACTCATACATTGCTCGTGGGATTGCAAGTTTGTGCAGCCACTCTGGAAAGCAGTGTGGAGGTTCCTTAGAAAACTTGGAATGGATCCACCATTTGACCCAGGTATCCCACTCCTTAGCCTATACCCAAAGGACTTATAATTAGATTACTACAGTGATGCAGCTACGTCAATGTTCATAGCTGCTCAATTCACAATAGCTAGATTGTGGAACCAACCTAGATGCCCTTCAATAGATGAATGGATAAAGAAACTGTGGTGTATATACACAATGGAATATTACTCAGCCATAAAGAACAATAAAATTATGGCATTTGTAAGTAAATGAATTTGGAGACTGTTATGCTAAGTGAGATTAGCCAACCCCAAATATCCAAAGGCCGAATGATCTCTCTAATAAGTGAATGATGATGCGTAATGCGGGGTGGAAGGGAGACAAGAATGGAGGAAGGATAGATATCATAGAGGGAAGGGAGGGGTAGAGTCAGGGTGGGGGGGGCAAGAATAATAACTGAATGAGATAGACATCATTGCCCTGTGTACATGTATGAATGAACAGGTGGTGTGACACTAGTTTGTGTACAGAGAAACAATAGCTGTACTCCACTTGTGTTCAATGGATCAAAAGTAAATGAATAAAATTTAAAAAATCATTGAATTTAATCTAAGAAGAAGTTGACATGATTAAAGGAAAATTATTGTTTCAATGCAATGTGATTATCAAAAGATGTTACATTTTGAGGTTAGGAGTTTGTGGCTTTTTACTACACCAGTTCCAATCAGTTAGATTCCATTACTTTTCTTGCCACGAAAACATTTCTAAGTCTTATTGAGTGCAACAAACGTTGAAGAATATATCTCTAAGCAAATATATATAATTTCCCCTGCAAAAAAATTTTGGAATCAAAGATAAAACTTTACTTTGTCCTAACCAGAATTTAAATAGTGAATGATTGGAAAATATTTTAAGAGTTCCATTGCAATCAGTGGTTTTCTAATTTTTGAATACTTAGAATAAACTGGATAACTTCACCAAAAATCATTTCTAGGCTCTGCTCCCAGAGTAAATGATCCTATTGGTAGTATATGTCATCTATATTTTTTTTTTCTTTTTGCTCTGGAAAAATACACATAATATTTTGTAAATCAGAGCCTGAATTTTAATAAGATGCCAGAGATAATTTATCTGCACATAAAGATATGAAGTGCATTGATTTTAACTGCTTGAAAACCATGCATAACAACTTTTTCCATTCATATATTTATAACTGTGACTACAGACTCATGATACTGTCATGTAGAAGTCAGATGACTATGAAGGATATGTATAGACTGCAAATAAAATTATTGAAATATTAAAATGATAAAAAATTGAAATCATTCACAATTGGATATCCTATTCTGATATTGCAAATGCTACCATATTAAGAAATTAGAAATTTTTGTTGGACCTCTACTGAATCAACCCATAAGATTAAACAAATCTCATTATTCACACAGGGAACAAAACATACTGAGTAGATGAAGTCAGTGTACTGTATGACCTCAAATAGGATGCTGCCTTTAAATATGATCACTTACTTCTGCTGCCAAAATGAGTTTAATACTTATGAAAAAGTAGATATGTTTCTATCAGCTGGTCTTGCTATTGAAACTATTTAACTTATTTAAAATCTTATGTTAATAAACAAATATGGACATGAAGATAATTGCTTTAAAGAAGATGACATTGAACTTTACAGAAAGACTTGTAAAGGGCAAAGTTCTAAAAAGCCTCCTCACAGAATTACATCTCAGTAAGAGAACTGCAAGAGGTTCAGGAAAAGCACTATTGAACTCTAGAAACATTCTATACTTAGAAAGATGTTCAAGGGTGTTTAATTATATACTCTATTTTATGGGAACCAAAACTGGAAATCACAGAATGTATTATGGATGTGGTTTGCAGAATAAAAATGGTGCATGATTTTAATTTGTTAATGCTTATCAAAGCCCCTACATCAAAATAAAGGGAGGTAAATATGCACTTCTTTATTTCAAATATTTACATTTCAGACATATATATATATGTACATGTATATGTATATACATATCTATACATACACACATATATGATGCATATTAATTGTTAAATTATATCTTCATTCTGATTTAATGCACCATTCTATATACATTCTATAACTTTTTCCACTGTATCTCTTAAAAGAATTCCTATTGTGATTAATAAGGTTATGTACTTGTAAATAAAACCCTAATGTTATTCTCAGTTCTAACCCAAGATTTGTTAACCTTGTGAATAAAATGTACCTCTAATTTTTGGTCTCTATTATCACATTCTTGGTGTGATTGTATGAGTGTGTTCTTATGTGAAGAAATTATTTACAATGATCTGGGATGGGTGCAAACTAATAGACTTTTCTTTGCCATTTCCTAAACTCTATAATAAACAAATTATTCATTCAATATGATATGAAATGTTATTTTTTAAAAATAATACAACTATATAGTTTCAACTTTTAGAAAAACTCTATAATATATTAATGTTTGTTATATATAGTATGTTCTAAGAATTCTCTTTTTACATAAATTTTATCCCTTCAACAACTCTATTTTAATTTGTTTAATACATGAGGAAACTGATGTTCAAATAGGGAGTACAATGATAGAGCTGAAATTCAAACAAATCTATGACTTTAGAGCTCCTTTTGGGCTTAACCACTGAATGACAACAACCCTCCAGAATATTTCCTGGCAGAATGAATGGAGTACAATATAAATTGAGCCCTTATGCAAAATTCATATGTCATTTAGAAACTTGGTTTTAGGTCATGCTCAATTATTACATTTGTGCAAAAATTTGTGCAAGTAGTATATCCTTCTTTACTCCTCAATTTCCACAATTGTAAAATGTTATCTTTATATATGTTATTCAACATGTACGTTTCAGCTTTCAATGAATATTTACACTCTCATATCAGGGAATAAGTATTGAATTATTAGGTTGATAAGAAATCCAGTTTCTCTTTTTTCTCTTGCTTCATGGCTCTTGTTCTACTGCTGATGAGAATGCATATTTAAGAATAATTTGTTATTTGTAAGATTTAAACTTTTCTAATTTGGTCCAAAGCGTATGAACCTAATTCTTTATTGCCAATTGAAATTGAGGCAGTATTCAAATCTATGCTGTAATCTGGTGACATTTAAATAATTTTACCTAAAGAATTGTTCATTTTAACATATGATAGATGATAAATTAGATTTATCACACATGACTGGTGGACAAGAAAATCATGTTAGCTGAGGTGTCCTATGTTGCACTAAAACATAAACAAAAATTCAATATCTTGCATCATACCTAACTTTAATTATTTCTTTATTTACCTAAGTCTCTATCCAAGTCTATGTATGTCTATCCAACACCTGAATATCATACCTTTCATTGTGGTATTCTCTAAAATGTTAGTTAGTGGATTTGCTGCTAAAAATTAATTATTTTAGAGTTCATGTTATCCAGCTTTGTAAGGTGTCGTCCAAGAAATCTCTTCATTGATACACCTTGGTGTAAATTCTCAGAACTAATGGAATTTTTGAAATTCATGTTGGGATTAATTTGTATTTTTTATCCTTTTTTTTCCAAGCAAGTTTTGATATTTAAAACTAGAATATCTTGCATATTATAAATCATTGGAAGAATGGTTTATAAAAGAAAAGTTAATCTTTAACATTTTAATACTAAAAATCAGACTTGCACTGGAGAATCCAAAAGGGAAAAGCAAATTAGCATTCCATAATAAAAGAGAACAAAATTAAACTTTAAAAAAACTATCACACCATGATGATTAAAAATAATTATTAAGAAGAAATGTCTGTGAAAGGTAACTTTTTGCACTCCAGGCTGTTATGCAACATCCTGTAATTAACAACATCTTTTGGCTTATTGTTTTTAAAAGTTCTTTAGTCTTCCAAAGTTTCTGAGTGTAGTGTTCTGTTGGGACTCATTTTGCTTAAAATGTCTTTAATGCATCAGTAGATGAAATGAACAAAAGGGGAAGAGGGAGAGGAAGGAGACAAGGAAAGAGTTGAATTTCTTCTCTGATACCTCTTTACCTATCTCAACCTGAACTCTCAAGAAATTCACAGAATGTTTAAAAATACTTCAAGAAATTATTACTTAAATAGCATGTGTCTTTAAATGTAAACGAGAAAAGTCCTATGTCCTGCATCGATTTTCTTAACTCAAGTACCTTTTTCATACTTTCCCATATACGTATTTCTATGCTATGTTTTTATACTATATGCAAGTTGACTTGATTTACAACCTTCCAGAAAAACTGAATTTTGGGGTCATCATTTGGAGGAAGATCTTATGACTCTGAATTAATATGTCACCTGTCTATATTCCTCCAAGTTTAGGTCACATTTCCTTATCCTTTTAAGTGCTGGACTCCTATTTCAATATACTAGAATTGGCCATAAACCAAGGTGATTGTTAGGACAATAGAATAGCTAAATTATTTTTATTATTGTAGCTCACCTGGTGTTGTTATCTTCAGAGATATGATTCTAAAGATACTCCTATTTTCTTTATTTTTATGCCAGTTCATAACATAAGTGCCATTAATTCACAATAGCACTTAATAGCCCAGATGAATTCTGAGTTATGTATTGATGAGTAGTCTGATATTCATTGGAAAGCCAGGTTTCTCCTTTGTGTTTTTCAAACACAAAAGTATTAAAAATCTCATGCATGTCTACCTGCAATGTCACAACATAGAAGTATAAATACATCAGGTTTACCCTGTAGAGGAGAAATATCTTTTCCTTACCCATCCTAGGATCATGATAGACACACATAAAAAAAAAGTCAGATCAACAAGAGAAAAACATACAGATTAACCTCATGTAAGTTGTGTGTGACACAGGAGTCATAATAAGGAAATGAAGGAATAAGTAAATGTATATATTTATATTTAGGTTTCATGAAAAGTGGTTAATTGTAGATTGGACAAAGGGGATATGATCTAATGGTAATAAACTGGAGGAAACAGCAAGGTTCATTTGTTTAGAATCTTCTCTGCCACTTTGTACTAAGAGATAAACATGTTCTTTTCCTCTGGGTATACCATGGGATACCTCGCTAATGAATATCATATAACCTGTTTCAGGGGACAGTCAGAAAATCCTTCCTGGCTTTCACAATGCATTGTATGCGAGAAGTGGCAGGGTGGTTAAGAGTGGCTTTCCTACTTCTTCTGTTTTCTCACATTCTTTCAGCTTAAAATATTAAAAATATCAAAGTACTATAATTTGCAGTAGAATGTTATGAACTTCATCAATAAATCCCAATGAATGCTGTATGCATAATTAATTTCTTTAAAAAAATTAAACACTACAAAATAATCTATTCCTTTAACTATTCCTTTAACAATAACTGCATTGAGAGGAAGCAATAGCACTCAGATGTGTTTATTCCATTTATGGGTAAAGGATGTATTGACGCAATATACATGAACTTTTTAAGGCAATGAAAGACATTTTTCATTTTGAGATTTAAACTGTTTTGTCATTAGATTAGGATTATGGAAATGATAATTTGTAGAATAGGCTGCATGACTATGAAGATAGAGTATATGACATCTACATTTCCTTACAATACCAAACTTCCATAGGCTTTAAAATATTTCCTTCCTGTTCTGTTTGTCTTATTACCTACCAGATTAAGTTCAGCAGGCAATTCATGGCATTACTATGAATGCATGATATTTTGTATTCAATCTTATCTTCCATTATTTAGCAGTTGTTGCCTTATTGTTTCCAATAAGCTGAAATCATATTGCTGTTCAACCTGTTACCCATACCTATAGTAACTTTTTTATCTTTTATATCCTTCTTTTTAAAAGCAATACTCTAATCAAGCATTTTAATAGGATCCTTTTCTACTTTTTTTTTTCTTTCAGACTAATTCAGTTATACTTTCTCTCTTATAAGAATACTTTAAGAGAGAAATATATGTTGCACAGCACCAAAGAAAAATTGGGCAACTGTTGTAGGACTCCTGTTTCCATTTAAAACTGTAGGCCATTTCATGTGAGAAATCTTTTCTTTTGCATCTGAAATAAAAGACTCAAAGGCAATAATAGCACAGTGCCAGAGTGTGATACACTTAAAAGAAGCCAGCAAAATTAATTAATAAGCAGATGCTAAGTTTAAAGAAAGAAGGTAGGGCACATATGGACAATTAACACATTAATTATGGCCATATTGATCTCTCTATTATCAAGGTCAATTATGTACACATTTTAAGTAAAGTGAATTATTTTTAATTATTAGAATCTGACTCTCCCAAAATCCTGTTCAATAGGAATTCTATTCCTTTTCAAATATTTTCTTAATGGGTATCTACAGAAACTGAGGCTACAAAATTTTACTGACACCTTAAAAATTAGGAGGGAATTTACTGAAATTATTATGTGCTTATCTTTAATCAGAATTATGGATAGTTTACTCATTTACTATTTTGCTAACCACCCATTCTTATTGTTGATATTGATCTTCTGTCATAATGTAAAACATATACATATCCAATATATTTGCCTCATGATTTCAAGCTTCCATTTTTTAAAACTGTCATCTAAAAGTTCATATTTCCAGCCCATACAGCATATGAATTGGTAACAAGGATCAAGTGTTTTAATTAGAATCAAAACGATTTGTTTTAGGTGACCTGGCTTTGTGCTAAAACTCATGGGCACAGACTATATGAAAATTAAATACAATTACACATCATAAATGATAATGTTACCAAACTGAAACTATTACTTGACATCACACAAACCCCATTTGCATGTGATCATTTACCTCTCCTTGATGAAAAGCATCAGGTGATAAGCTCAAGAATAAATATTTTAGGATTAATAGAAGATGTAAAGTTTCAAGCCTCAGGTATTTCAGGGAGATTTAATGATTTTTTTTTTTTTTGACATCAGGAAGTGAACCCAGTGGCACTTAACCACTGAACCACAGACCTTTATTATAATCTAGAGACAGGGTCTCAGTGTGTTGCTTAGGGCCTGCACTAAGTAGCTGATAGTGGCTTTGAACATGTGATCCTCCTGCCTCACCCTCCTGAGACGTTGGGTTTATAGGTGTGTACCACCATGCCCAGCAACATTACTTTTTAATAGGTAGGTAGTTGATTCTTCTCTCAGAGACTAAATGTTCAGGCATTCTTTATTAAAAGTGCAAACACACAGCCAGTTGAAACTCACAAACAGGCAACAAACGTTTATCAAGATGCACTTTTGAAAAAATTCAGAGTACTTACCTTGTACTATATGCCTCTCCTGTTTTCCTTTGATGAGATATTGCTATGAAGCACTACAGTAGACAAATTCTACTACAGTACTGGTTTCTGAGTCAGCCAACAGTGATACAATGTTTATTTTAAAATAAACAAAGATGAATGAGTAGATTTAGTTCTTATTGTAGTTCCCTGAATAGTTGAAAATGAAAATATGCTATGTTCATGACTCTGTGGAAGCAAGGTGAATAATTATAAGATATAACTATGTTGACATACTGGGTATTTAATCAGGAGGACTGAAGATTTTGAGTATATATCTAGTTTCTGGAATTATTGTTTTGTCTACTTCTTCCTAAAATTCACATTACATTCATGTTTTGTAAGAGACTGATTTCTAAGTGTAAGTTTTAATCTAATGTCAATATAGATCAGCTATTTATTTCTCATTTTCTTTTGCTCATCTATTTATAATTTAATTTTTTGTCATTCAGTTTTTTTGCATATGATTTCATCCAAATTATCATGAGAGATTTCTTATTTACACTGTTTTATTTTTTTAAATTTATTTTGATTCATTGTACACAAATGGAGTACAGCTGTTGTTTCTCTGGTTGTACACGAAATAGAGTCACAGCATTTGCGTAATCATACATGTACATAGGGTTATGATGTTTGTCTCATTCTGTTATTATACACTGTTTTAAATTCCTACGATTTCACAGATTTCTATCTTAGTACAAAAAACACTGTTCGTTTTTTCCAAATTATTGAAGATTCTTCAATTTTACTTCCAGTTTATCTTCACTCTGAATTAATTGGTTTTCATTTGAGTCTTACCTGATGATAATTTTTTTTTCCTAAATAGGTACTAGACAAACTACCCAAAATAAGGAAATTAAAATTTTGTGTTTGGTTATATATTATCACCCCAAGGTGTCTATTATGAGAGTACATGTTTTTAAAAATTCAGCCTACATTTTTCACATTTAAATTTAATTCACTCTAAGTAAAGATATAACACTCTCACAAAGACTGACACTTATGTTTTGTCTTTTTTATTTCCCTTAAGCTATGCCAATGAAAAAAGTAGTGTCATCTAATTATAAAATTTTCCTGTGACATTTGAAGCATATATGTGTGGCAGTTATGAAAGATAGTTCATTCATATTCATTTCATTCAGTTTCTTTTTGTTAAAAATAAGTGTTAAGAAACATGCAGGTAAATGGCAAAAAGTCTATTTGAATATCCTGGAATGGATGTATAAATAGAAAATAGACTAGGTAGACAGATGGACAGATAGAAGGATAAAACCTGGGTTAAATACATCTGTAAAAACCTTATGCTCTAGTATCTTAGAGGAATAAAAAAATGAGGTAATAGATTGTTTTGGATCCCAAATATGAAGATAACTCTAGGCAAATAAGTATGTTTTTATATTTTTGTCTTACACTGAGTCTACTGTGTTTTCAGAGCCATTTCTCACTGATTTTACCATGATTCACTAGTGTTGTTTGACCTTGAAAGAACGTATACATTGTGGAGTTTCACCTGTACTCCAAATTCTTAATATACTGACAAAAATGAAGACAACAAAAATAAGTTATCATTCTCTATAACTAAAAATTTTCAAGCACTAAACTAGGAGTTTTACATAAATTATGCCATTTGATCTGCACATCTACCATCTGAGGTAGGTGCTATTTTAACTAATTAAAATAAAATCAGTATTCACTTCTGGTATTGATTCCAAAACTCATGTTTCCTTCACTATTCTACACTGAGTTTCATTTTTTGAAATCAACTACAAATTTTCATATTACTGATGTTTTGGCAACACTTGACTTCTAACATAGATGTTCACAGAGTAAGAATTTAAGAAAATGGAATAGGGTTTAGAGGACATCTTCCAGTTACTTTGCATCTCCTTCATATGTTGATAAGACTTTAGGTAAACCATGATAAATTGTGAGTATTGTGAACATAGGCCTCCACAGGATGCCTCCAAAATATATGTCACCTAGAGAAAGCTATCACCAAAGAAGGTTGAAGATTGTTTATTATTATTATTATTGTTATTGTTATTATTATTATTATTGCAAATAATAAGCATTATTCATTTCCTAGCTATTTGTTTTCTCAGTCAGGACAAATGCATGAAGGAGATATTGAAGCAATCAAAGGGTAAATGATTTAAAAAATTATTTTTCAGATAAGTGTATCGTTGGCTTATAGTTCCTTGTAGCACTTACAATGATAGTGTTTTAAAAACCAAAGAAACAAAACAACCAATATACCACATACCATATACCCATATGAATCCCTCTCTATTTTATGGTGCAGAAATTGTCTGTTCCTTGTTAAACCAAGCTATACTTTGTATGTAAAAATCCACATTAATGGATTTATGATATGCTTTGAGTAATACAAATTGCCTCACTATATATCAATTGATATAATGTTTAAGATGACTCAATGCAAAATTAAGTTCTAATTGAATTAAATCATAAATATGAACAATATATATTTTGAAAACTTTTGATAGTTTGCAAACCAAATTTTGTGTGGATTTCTCTAATAATTCAGAACTCTAATTATAATATGTCATAACCCTAGAAATAAAATTGTAATGGTGTCAATATACTGAGTAGTTACTTTTGTTAAATAATTATATTTTAATTTTATTTAGCTATCATATTTCTGGACAACTAAATAGCAACATATCTCTTCCATTTTAACAAGGAGTGCCCATAGAATTTCTTAGCAACAGTTTTATATGCATATGCTACCCATATTTATTCCACATTTACTTGATAAATCAAGCACTGCCAGGGAAATGCAGAAAAAGAAAGGGAAGTTTTTGGGGCTATCTTACATTTATCAACCCATGGGATAAAATTTTTTAGTTCTGAAGAGATTATTTTGTGGAAGATAGGATTTGATCTAATAATATTGCGAGTTGCAGAATAAAATTCTAAAAGAGAAAACTGTTTTTAAATATCCTGCTTAAAATGAAAATGGATGTTAAAAGTGGAACTAATTACAATTTTGAACCAATTTAAATGGTATTTCTGTTGAAAGCTACATTAGATATATATGTATGAAAGCTACATTAGATATATATATATGTATATATACATACATATATATATATATATATAGCTGGTTATAGAAAATTAATCATAAAAATTTCAGTAGAGTGGTGCCACACTACTTGAAATAAATTAAAAATTAAAAAGTGAAATACAATTTCACAAGACCCTGAAATAAATGCTAAGAAAAATGAAAAGGAAGGAAACAATAAGGATAATCCTAATACAAAATTTCAAAGGGATTATGACTATTAGGAAAGAGTCAATTCATTGTTACTATTTGAATTGTGTTTTTATTCATTTTTATTGGATGGGACATTTTTTGGCTAATCACATGTGTTGACAAACTATTTTTTCACAGTAGTACATTAATGAAAATTTGATTAGAAGTAGTATTTCCTTTATATTTATTCTTTAAAGGAAATTTTAAAAATATTTAGGATTCTAACTTTATTGAAGTAATCAGAGAAATAAAAATATAGCTTGACTCTGAGGCATACAAATTAATTTCCACATAGGTAGTACATAAAGAGATAATTCAGTTATTTAGCAATAGGATGTTTCCCAAATGTTTGCCTTGATTTTATATTGTAAATTGGTGATTCTCAGGTAACAATGTATATGGAAAGATTGATAGCTTATTCTCACACCGTCTAAAGATAATATGATTAAAATTGCTGAAGATTGAACTAAAAGACCTCTTAGGCATGTGAGATAATACTTGCTTAATGACAATGTTCCCTATATCTATGGCTCCTCCTCAAATACATATCTTTATGTTCTGTACATTTCCAGATGATTTGGTTAACTGTAACTGCATTTTTTCTTCTTGTTTCCTGACAGGCATTAGTGTTTCTATCAAAACTGGACATTGAGTTCTCTTGTAAGTCTTAAACTACAATGAAATTCTATGAAATCATTATTATTTTCTTTTTATCATAGTGCTAATTCAAAGACAGCAGTATCACCTAAGGAAAATTTCCTCCCTTTTAGATTACAATTACATTTTTTCAATTATTTTAAATGAAAAGTTCCTATCTATGAATGAATTTTAAAAATGCATTAATAATACTACCTCAAATATCAACACTTTTTCTTCACAACTGTGTAGATGCAGTTATGAATATTAAAAACGCTATGAAGAAAACTCACCATTTTAAATTATAACCTGAGGTGGAGTATTAGGAAACCTGAACATTAATTTTATTTCCTAGAGCCAAAATTATTATACAATAAAGTTGAGTTTGGCTTCTCTTTTTTAACAATTTTACCATTAACAAAATAAGAAAGGACTAAGTCCTCTAGTTAAATCTGCATATTGTATACTCACAAAAACAATGGAATTCAATTTAGCTCATTATTCAAGAATTAATTTCTCTCAGTGATTATATTTCAAAACCAAGGTTTTGAAAATAAATTATGCATTAACTTACAAAACAGCACTACAAAAACATGCAATCATGCATCACAGATGGGTGCAATGCTGTAAACTTGACTTATTTTGATTTACGTACTAGATGTGGTACTGCCTCTGCTATCACCTCATTTTGCTGAATAACAATGAGCCACATACAACACACTACAATCTGATTTTAAATCAAATTTCCACAACAGAAATAACTCAATTTTGTTGCTCCAATTGTGTTTTGGACCTATTTTCTAACACTTTAATAGTTACTATGGAATTATGACTGATCTCAGTGGACGTTGCAAATTATTTTTTGCAATAATGGTCAAAGTTCATTCCCATAGCCAAGGTATTTACATCCACTAAGACCAAACTACCTGAAACAGAGCTGTTCTATCGGCAAGGTACCTCATCCTTGGACAGTTAGTGCAGAAGCATTGACATTATCATAGAAAATGAACACTCTAAAGTGAAATGAATAAACTGCTCAACTGACATTGGAAATCAAAATTTTAGTCAACAACTGTACCCAGATACTGAATAAACATGTAATCAATTGCCATGGGAAATTGTATAGTATTAATTCTTCTTAACTGTTATTTTTCATATTTAATGCTTTTCTTCTGAATCCTATTTAGCTTTATCTCCATCAAACAGATAAAAATAAAACACAAACGTTCAAAAATGGAATCAGAAGAGAAATATTATGCATGTTAGGACGAACAGTCACAAAATAATTCAAGGCAGCCAAAAATTTGGCAGAATGCCATTTAGAGGATATGTTCACAATAGATGAAATCTTAAAGATGCTTTTAGTACAATAGGCTGGAGTCTATTAATTTTAACCCTGGAAGGCAATCATTGATAACTGTTCTCCAAAGACATTAAAGCAGATGGTAAGTCTCATAGTCTCACATG
Organism: Glaucomys volans; assembly: GCA_020662805.1. Taxonomy (NCBI): domain Eukaryota; kingdom Metazoa; phylum Chordata; class Mammalia; order Rodentia; family Sciuridae; genus Glaucomys; species Glaucomys volans. The sequence goes on from JAJEJO010000546.1 coordinate 499,856, forward strand.
AAGCATACTTTATGCTTCTACACAGATGGAAACTCCTGAAATGAAAGGAGTTCCTTTCCCTATTGTTTAACAATATATTGGAAGTTTTAAGAAAACTTATTTTGTCAGAAGATAATTCATGAATTAGGTCTCAACCTTTCTTCCACCTCAATAATAGTGAGTCTGTTATCATTTTCAGTGAAGCTCATAAGTCAGTGACTCTCAACAAGACTATACATACCACTGGAGCCTTCAAATAATCTGGGTAGTGAGGGGATATAATTTGAAAGAGCCCATCACTTATCAGGACATATGTCCCTCTACAGATAAGAGAATTCCTACCCACTCACCCTCCTTGAAAATCGCTGATTTCTTCCCATCACAAGTCTCAGAATACTATAATATAAAAGCATATGAATCACTACCTATTACTAGTTTTCATTATCCTGGTATAAATTATTCTTTTAAAATTTCACTAATTTTGTGATCTTGGTTTTCCATGATGGCCTATTTGATTCCTAAAGGATATATGTGGCAGACACTATTAACAGACAACAAAGCTATCTATGACATTAGTGATCAGACTGCTAGTTGCCTCATCTGTGCTGTCTGGTCAGGCTGATTCTGTAGAAATCTCTGCTTTACTGGGTTGGCAGACTTCATGAATTGTTTGTTTTTCATACTCTGATGGATGGTGAAAAAAAATGTCACTTTGAGATCTCAGTTTGCTTCCTATACAACCAGGAATTTCTTTTCAAATGTGGCATTTCTTATTGGTCAAAGTAGCTTTATTACATAGATGAAAAGGGAAAACCACATTTCATTGAGTTATCTGATCTTTAATATATCCAAAATGATATTAATGCCAGTTAAAGTCATCCACTCTTGCCAAGATACTTATTATTTTACCTATATGTTAACATTTTTATTTTTATCAAACAACACAGTATAAAATCCCAGCTTTGAAGCATCTACAATGGATTTAGCCCAGGCATCATCTGGTACAGAACAAATTCAATTCAGCACCCTCCATGGAGTGGTATCTGGGCTCTATGCAGTGTTATCTCTTCTTGCCTTATTGAAAACCAGAGGATATGAGTCCATCTGCTCCAGATTCACCCTACCATATGTGTTATGAAAACTCTTCTGCCTCAGAATAGAGGGTGAAATGATAAATACCCAGGTGCTTTGACAGCTGGATTTATTTAATTCATGTTAATTATACCATCAAAGAAGCTAAAAGGTTAAATTTTCAGATGGCACAACAGTGCAAGCATGATCACTGAAAGGAATATAAATAAGTAAATGTGTAAGGCTTCATGTACATTAAAAATAAAAGAAATGACATTTTATACATATAAAAAGACAAAAGCTGTGGTGTGCTAGGCATTTATCCACCTATCCTATCTGTAGATAGGAGGGACCACAAAATGGAGTATTATAAAAGTATATTACCTATAATTTCAAAAAATGCAGAAAGAAACAAAAAAGGATAACAAGGACTTTTGTTTGCACATACTCCTGCCTACTCCACTATCTGCAAAAAGGAAAATCAGGGAGGGAGAACTCACTCTCATGTGAGTGGCCTGGAAGAGTGAATAAGGCACAGAAGGGCAAACAGAAGGCAAATCACAGGGATGTGTACAAAGCAATCCACTGCCACACTGCTCGGTCAGTTATGGACACAGATGTACAGTTCAATTCATGCTAATAAGAATTATCTGTTCCCAGAGAAAAATCATTGCCTTTTTTTTGATACATGAACACGTTCTAAGTTTTATTATGACTCTGAATGTAGCACCTGCAAGAGATGCTGCTGTATCATTTATACACTTAGATAAGAAATTACAGTGGTATCAGTTAACACTCACCTGAGGCTCATAAATAATTTTTTTCATATCATTTTTAGGCACAGACCCAATTCAGTAGTATAGGTAAACACTCTAATAGCAAGCTCAATTTCATTATAATTATAAGAAGAATTGAGCTACTTAGGATGGAATATGGATACATGCCAAAAGTCTTAAAGCAAAAATAATATTTGTTTGGATTATTTATCTTGTCCCCATTTATTGATGATGCCACTAGTTGAATTTTAAATTGACCAGCACCATAATACTTCACAGATATTACTTTTGGCTATTTTCTGAAACAGCAACTCATTATGTCCATGAATTTTTGGATAGATCTTTTTACTGGAAGAGTATTATTGATGGCAATAGCAATATTAATAATGACAAAATAATTAACACCTTGGAGAATTTATACTATGACACAAATATCATTTCAAGTTAGCAACAGCTTTATGAAATGGCAATATTATTATCCCTATTCTCTATGTTTGCAAACTGATGATGAAAGGTATTAAATCTTCTGAAAATTACAAACAAACACTGGTAAGTATGAGAAACAGAATTTAAAATCTTTCCTGCAAGCTTGTCTGCACTCCTAAAACACTAACTTTTGGGTATACTGGTAAATTATCAAGAGAAAAAGGAAACCTTTGAAGATGATTGATCCAGAGTTTATGAAATAAACCTGTAGGGTTACTTTTATTTCTTTCTGTTCCAAGATATATGAGCTATTTTATTATCTGAAATATAGGTAGTTATTTTTTAAAGTACAAATGATTTAGAAATTCAGACCTTTTATTATTCCAAATGGCTTTTTCAGTCTTCCAAGTGATGTAGGGATATGTTTGTGTGTGCTTGTGTGTGTACATGTGCAAAGTTAAAATATGGGGAAAATACTTGAATAATTCTCTTTCAGCCATATTCCACTTCATTAACACTTAAACCTTCCTTTATTACAAATTAAAGTAACAAAAACTAAAGCTAAAATGGACTAGCAAGAGAAGAAGGGAAAGAAGAAAAGGAGAAATACAGGTAATAAAGGGGAAGAAAGGAAAGAAGAGAAGGTAATGGTTTCCTAATTTGTATAAATTTCTTCTCTAATGTAATTCTGAATAGTAAAATGGTAAGAGTAATAAAAATTATAGGGTCATTGTCAAAATTAACTGAGTTACTTTGGGCAAGTTATTATATCTAAATTTCTCCATTTATAAACAAAAAAACTTGGACTAGTGCATTTCTGGGGTCTCTTTCATAAAATATAATCCATTTTCTCTAACAATTTGAACTAAGATTATGAGATACAGTATCATCTGTAAAACGCATGTTAAAGATGAACAGTGACCATTTTTATTTCACCATACTTTCGACATCATGAATGTAAAGGAATTGTATTAAATAATTTCCTAAAATACTATTATTTTAGGAAAAAACATGTAAGGATTGCTATTCGGTATAGTAGTATCCAAATTAAGCCTTCATATTATTATCTATGTTTCTGTCATCTATATGAAAATATAGTCTTGATTCTTGACTCACATGCTTCCTGATTTTGAAATATTCATATCAGTCCTCAATATGTAGTTCCAAATCATTTTAGTTCAAATTGTTATTGTAATATTCATAAGACTGAGAAAATACATTTCTTATTCAATAATGGTAGTTCTTTTTCTTTACTTTACATCACCCTTTGAAGACAGGACAGTAATGTTTCAAATTGCTTGTAGCAATGCCTGAAGTCTAGAACTATCTAAAATGTCCTTTCAGCTCTACGAATACTACTTACACTCTATTTATTAGAAGCAGATCATTTTAGTCAATTCCATTATGCTTTGAGGTTAATAGGTATCTACTGATTGTTTAATTGCTTAATAGTAAAAAATGCAACCACTAAAAGAAGCAATATATTTAATAATTTTTTTATCAAATTACAAGTATAGAATTTTTTTTCCAAAAATCCTTACTTGAACCTATGGAATTTCACTACTCCCCTTTTAGCAAACTCTTCAATATAATTGTCCTTACTGACTATACCCAATTCTCTCCTCTCATTCTGTTTCAAATCTACCCCACCCAGACTTTTACTCCCAATACTATACTGAAAGTTCTTAATGAAGGTCACAGATAATCTATCTGGTGCTAAAATCAAAAAGTTATGTATCAGATATAATTTCACTTGACAGATCTTATTTTCTTGATTTGATATTTGACATTGAAATATTTCTTTATGTGGCTCCTTGTCTGCTAATGACTATGAGTTTTTAATCTTATATTTCTTTTCACAGTGTACTTACTGATTTCTTTTTACCTCCTTAGCTGTGAGAGTGGGAGTGTCCTAGAACTGAGTCTTCATGTCTCTATAACAATTCTCTAGATGATCTTATCAATTTCTATGGTTTTATATCCTATCTATATACTCTTAATTCAAATCCAACACATTTCTCCTGAAATCCAGGATTTTACACACACACACACACACACACACACACACAGATACACAATTGTCTAAATAATATCTCAATTTGCAAGTGATCAAGTTATCACAAACCCAACGTGCCTCCCACAACTTTTACTTTGAACTCCAAAATTCTTCAATAGTCTTTAGTACCACACATTTAAAAATGCAATTTTATATTGCCTCAGGTCAAAAAATGAGATTAGTTTTTAACCATGATTTCACAATTGGTTTCTAACCATGCATCCAATGTTTAAGGAAAAATTGTTGGCTGTATCTTCAAAAACATCTATAATCTGACAACTACTCTACAATTCTACTGCCATTATCCTGATATAAACCAGAATTCACCTAAATTATTTCAATATATGTTGAAATATTCACCTTCTTTGCCTCTAGTACCATTTTGCTTTTCAAATAGTAACTGAATCGATGACCTTAAAACATAAGTTAATGGGCTGGGGTTGTAGCTCAGTGGTGGAGTGCTTGCCTCCATGTGTGAGGCACTGGGTTGTATCCTTAGCACCATATAAAAATAAATAAAATAGAGGTCTAAAAAAACATAAATTAACTAATCAAATATTATATATGATGAAAAGCAAGAACAAATTAATTCCAAACCCATAAAGGACAAGAAATAATTAAGATCACAGCAGAAATTAATGAAACTGAGAATTAAAAAAATAGAATTAGTGCAACAAAGAGTTGGTTCTTACAAAAATAAACAAGAGTGATAAACCCTTGTCCAAACTAACCCAAAGAAAGAGAGAGAAGATGAAATTAAACAAACAAACACACAAAAATCAAGAGGAAGACAAAGGTGCCCACTTTCACCACTTTTATTTCATATTGCTTTGAAATTCTAATCAGAGCAGTTAGGCAAGTGAAGAAGAATATTAAAGAGAACAAAAGAGGTCAAATTCTTCATTTGCTGATGACATAATATTATGCTTAGATGACATAAATAATCTACCATAAATGAAAAAGGAGATGCCATCATAGACATTCATGATACCCAGATCAGTAGAAACTATCTTGATAACTTATATTCAAATAAAATGGAAAATTTATAAGATATAGACAATTTTTGACACATATGATCTAAAAATTAAAACAAGAAGACATAGAAAAAATAAACACACCACTGTCAATCAAAAATATTAAAGCAATAATTTAAAGCCTTCCAATATGGAAAAGCCTGGGACCACCTGGATTCTTAGGTGAGTTCTAAGAGACCTTGAAAAAACTAATGTCAATATTCCTCAAACAATTCTGCAACATAGAATGGGAGAAAAAGCTCCCAAATTCATTCTATGAAGCCAATAACATCCAGATAGAAAAATCAAAGACGCATTAAGGAAAGAAAACAATAGATAATATCTCCAGTGAACACAGATTCAAGAATTTGTAATAAAATATTTGCAATCCACATGCAAAAAACACAAGAATATTGTATACTATGATTATTGTATATCATGATCAAGTGTGCTTTTATCCCAGAGGGTGAAGATTGGTTCAACTTAAGCAAACCAATAAATGTTAAATCATCACATAAATAGAGTTAAGTACAAGAACATGATCATCTCAACATATGCAGAAAAAAACCTTCAACAAGATTTAGAGCCTATTCATTTAAAACACTTTGAGAAAAAACTAGGGATATAATGAAATAATCTTGATAGTATAAAGGCTATGTATGACAAACTTAAGGCCAATCTCATACTGAACAGAGAAAAACTGAAAATATTTCCTCTAAAATCAGGAACAAGACAAGGATGCCCACTTTCACCACTTTTATTCGATATAGTTCTTGAAACTCTAGCCAGAGCAATCAGGCAAGAAAGAATATTAAAGAGAAGAAAAGAGGCCAAATTTTCTATTTGCTGATAACATATCCTATACTTAGAAGATACAAAAAGCTCCACCAAAAGACTTCTAGAGCCAATTAATAAATTCAGCAAAGTAGCAGGGTATGAGATCAACAACAGCTTTCCTATATTCCAATAAAGAAACTTCTTTTTTTATTTTTTTATTTTTACAGACTGCATTTTGATTCATAATGAAACTTCGGAGAAAGAAATCAGGAAAACAATTCCATTCAGAATATCCTCAACAACAATAACAGAACAAGAACAACAAAAACAGTTGGGAATAAATCTAACCAAAGAGGTGAAATACCTCTATGATAGAAACTATAGAACACTGAAGAAATAAATTTAGGACCTCAGAATCTGGGAAGACTAATGGATGGAGTTGGAGAATATCATGCTAAGTGAAATAAGTCAATTCCAAAAATCAAAGGCTGAAAGCTTTCTCTGATAAGTGAATGATGATACATAATGGGGGAGGGGTAAGGGAAGAATGGAGGAACATTGGATTGTGTAGAGGTAATTGAGAGGCAGGGAGGGAGTGGGGGAAGGAAGGATAATGGAATGAGACAAACATCATTACCCTATGTACATGTATGATACACAAATGGTGTGACTCTACATTGTGTACAACCAGAGAAATGAACACTTATACCCCATTTGTGTACAATGAATCAAAAAAGCTTTAAAAAAGAATATGGAAAGACTTCCTATGTTCTTGGATGGGAAGAATTAACATTTCCAAAGTGGCCATATTACCAAAAGTGACCAACTGATTCAATGTGATCCCCATCAAAATTCCAATGATATCTTCATGAAACTACAAAAAAATAGTCCTAAAATTCATATAAAAGAATAAATGACTCAGAAGAGTCAAATAATTCCTGAGCAACAAGAATGATGCTGGAAGCATCACAATGTCTGTTCAAAATTGTATCACAGAGCTATAGTAACAACAACAGCAACAAAAAAACACGGTATTGGCAAAAACAAAACAAAACAAAACAAACACAAGAAATTAAGACCAATAGAATATAATAGAAGACACACACTCAAATCCATATTGATATGGACAAAGCTGCCAAAACCATATATTGGAGTAAAGATAGCATTTTAAACAGACTGTGCTAGCAAAACTGGATATTCATTGTTAGAAAAATGAAACTAGATCCCTATCTTGCCTTGCATGGAAATCCTTGATCAAATATCTAGGATTTAGATAAGAAACACAGCAACTGATAGAAGAAAACACAAATTTAGCACTTCAACATAACATCTCAGGCATCCGTTTCCTTCATGAGACTACTAAAACTCAAGAAATAAAATCAAGAATCATTAAGTGGGATGGCTTTAAATTTAAAAGTTTCTTCACACTGTAGGAAACAAGAGTATCAAAAGACAGCCTACAGAATGGGAAAAATTGTTTTCCCTCTCTTGTTCCAATAGGGTATTAATACATAAAGTACTTTATATATCCAGAATATATAAAGAACTCACACATATACAGATATATAAAGAACTCATAAATTTTGACATCAAAAAATAAAATAACCCAATCAATAAATGGGCAAATGAATTAAGCAGACGTTTCCAAAAAGAAGAAATACAAATGGCCAACAAATATATGAAAAATATGTTCAATTTTGTTAACAATTAGGAAAATGCAAATCGAAAATCCACTGGGATTTCATCTCACTCTAGTTAGGATGACAATCATCAGGAGGACAATGAAAATTTGCTTGCAAGGATGTGGGAGAAAATGGTACACATATAAATTTTTGATGGGACTCCAAATTGGTACAACCACTTTGAAAATCAATATGTAGTTTCCTTAAAAGACTAGGAATGTAACTAACATATTACCCAGCTATCCCACTCCTTAGTGTTTATTCAGAAGAACTAAATTCAGCATAGTATAGGGACACACAATACCAATGTTTATAGGCACACAATTCATCCCCTCATTATGGAACCAGCCCAGGTACCTATCAACAAATGAATGGATTCAGCAAATGTAGTTTTACTCAGTCATAAGAAGAATGGAATTATGCCTTGTGCTGGTAAGTGGATGGAACTGAAAACCATCATGCCAAGCTAAGTAAGACAGAATCAGATTCCAATGTTTTCTCTCATATGTTGAAGCTAGAGAGCCATAAGGAATTGAAATAGGGGCATTTTGTGAAAATAAACAGTAGAACAATGAAGTAGACAAAGGGAATTAAGGGTGATGGAGGAAGAACAGGAAAGTAGTGGAATTGCAGGATGAAATGACTAAATTATGCTATGTGTATGTGTGAATAAATCACAATGAATCCATTTTTATGTATAAATATAATGCACCAATTAAAAATAATAATAAATAAATAGAAGGAAGACCACAAAGTAGAGGAAGGGGCTGAGGAAAAGACAGGAAGAGAAGGAAAGGGAAAAGAACTGGGGACTGAAATGGAGCAAATTTTGTTGTATCCATTTATGAATATGTCAAAATGAACTCAGTTATTATGTACAATTACAATGCATGAATGAAAACATTTAAAAATACATTATATCATGCAATATATCTGCTCAAAATCCTACAAGAGCCAACCCAGCCTCTTTTCATCATGCTGGTAACAGTAATTTGTTCCAGGAATCACTGCTAAGACCAGCTGACAGTTTTTTCTAACACTGGAAGAACCAGACATATCACACCCTTTTCACAGACACTGGTACTTGTTGGCTACCATCTGCTTCTCACAGGTCTAATCATCAGGCCCAGACACTTCTCCACTGCATACATAGACACACTAGCTGAGATGTACCTTATCTCAAACGATTCCAAATTTGTTCAAAATGTTTCAAGACCAGTATAGCGTATAGCTACCACTGATTACAATTAAAATCTCTAGAAAATAAATAAAAAGCAAATAGCTGAGGATATGGAAACACAAAGAAAAAGAGGAAAAATTGTGAAGTGAAATCAAAACATAGAGAATCAATCTATTCAAAGAAAAGCTCCCCTATACCTTTTTTCTTTGTCTCATGGAGTTGTGGACATATTGGCTCCTGTTGTGAATCTCAGGAGAAATGTGGAGTTGGGTACTGAAACGCTAACTGAAACTATTTTCTGACCAGCTAAAGTACAGTAAAATGTCAGAGAATGTGTAGGAAGTTCTAGAAAGAGAAATATTAAATGCAAGGTTTCCCCTTTATTCTATGAAACTATGCAAATACCAGGCTCACTGATGAGCTGTTCCAGCCAGAGATAGACCCAAAACAGAATAGTAAGGGGTTTTAAGAACTGAAGTATGATATAAACTACAACCTAAACTCAGAATAATTCCTGAGTCACACATGTACTAGATTAATCCTAACATCATGGGAACTGAGATTAGAGCATCTGCCTGCTAAGCAAACAAGTAAAACTTTAAAAATACCAAGATAATTAAAATAGGACCAAGAGTATGTACTACATATTATTTGACATATAAAGTTTCAGGAGAATATTATTTATTTTTTAAGAAGAAAGAATATTAACAGATATCAATCTAAGATGACTGAGATATCATAATAATCAAAGATCTTAATGCAACTAGTACAAATATGTAACAGCTCTATGGAGTAAGTAGAAAAGATGTAAGTTCTATTTCTGTCATAGAAATAGAAATGATTAAGTTATAATCAAATGAAAATGTTATAACTGAAAATACAAGATGTAAATTGAACAATTCATTTAGCATGATCAATAACAGAATAGGGACGACAGAGGTCAAGAATCAATGTACATGAATGTTAATCGATAGAAATTATCCATTCTAAAGAAAAGAGAAGAAAGATTGAAAAAAGAATTAAGATAGCTTTAGGAAGCAATGGTCAATTTTGAATGTTCTAAAATACATGATACTGGAATCTCAGAGGGAGAAGAGAAAGAAATCTGTGCAAAAAAAATCTGAAGAAATGAGAACCAAATATGTTCAAATTAATAAAATATATGATAACAGATTCATGAACTTTGGTAGCCTCTAATCATGATAAGCCCAGAGAAAATCATAATCAAGCCCAGACACATCATAATCAAGACCCTAAAAAGAAAATATTGAAAACAGCTAGATTAAAAAAAAATCCACTATGATTATGGACTTTCAGGAGTGGTGACTGAATTATGGGTCTTGAATTGTCCTGTGACAGAGGCAATGTGTCTCTGGGGAACTTTCAGTGTGAAGGTTTCAATTCGAGACTACCCAGTTGCTATAGGGATGCCCAGTTCAATAGGAGGTTCTGTGTCAGCCAAGGAGCTATTCAGTTCTCGACCTTGAGGTTTAGATGCCAGCTGCTCAGAGGTCGAAAGTTATGGACACAAGCTGATAATCATAATCAGGCTGCTCATACTCATGACCTTGGTTCTGCTTACTTTGAAGAAACTTTCTCACAATAAAACCTTTGATGTATACCTATATAATAAGTGTGCTGAGTTTGTTGTGTGTCACTACCTTCCTACCAAAGAGTAGTCAATGGCTGAGACCCAGCTTTTTCTCTATTTGTATGTCTGTTTGTCTTTTCTCCATCACCTCACCAATTGGTGTAGAAACCTGCATTAACAGTCATACAGGACATGACAATGGACACAATTATTAAAATTTTCATTGATTTGTAATTAAAAAACTGATGCTAGAAAATAGTGGGACCGCATCTCAAAAGGATGAAAGAATAGAACTAGTAATCCAAAACTTCATATCCACTGAAAAATATCCTACAAGATAAACAAGGCATCCTCAGATGAAGGGACAGTCAGAAAAGTCATTGCTGAGAGACCTCAGACTGAAAAGCAATTATATAAACTTGAATTTACTGAATGTCTTTCTTGAAAGAAAAACAATATTGTATTTTTAAGTAATAGAATTTAACTAAAGGTCAAAGGAAAGATATTTAGCAATAAAAAGTAAGAGAAATAGTAAATTAGTAACATAAAATTCAATTTTATGTTCTTAAACTCCTTAAATTATGTATGATTAGTGAAGTCAAATATATAGATGTAACTCATATGATATCTACAACAAAAAAGGAGGAAGTTTAAAAAGAATCTGCATGTTTACAAAACATACATTTTACTATAGTGATAAAATATAACTCTTGAGAAGACTGCCATATATATATTATATAAGTAGTAAAAAATAATCCAAAATACACAGATGAAGGTTAACACCTGAAGTTGAAAAGAATCTGAAAGGAGCAAGAAAGGAGGGAAAGAAGATAAGAGAAGAAATATACAGAAGACAAATAGTAAAATGCAGCATTAATTCTAGTCATCAATAAATGTATTAAAATAAAGAGTTGAAACATATTCATTGCAAGATTTTCATGTTGACTCAAAACAAAACAAATACAGAGGTGCAAACATATGTGTCAACAAGTAAACAAATTTAAAAACATAAGTATGATAAAAACTAAAAAATGATGGGGCTGGGTTTGTACCTCAGTGGTGAAATGCTTGCCTAACATATGTGAGGCACTGGGTTCAATCCTCAGCACCACATAATAATAAATAAATTAAATGAATGTATTGTGTGCATATATTATTTAAAAATATTTTTCAAAATGTTTAAGAAGCTAAAATATGGAAAAAGATACACTTTGCAAACCACGATTTAATAAAGTTAAAATGCCTAAATTAATTTCAGAATAGTTCAATCGTAGAAATCATACCCTGGGTTAAAGAAAAAGTTATGTAATGATTAAAGGGTTAATTCACCAAGAAGACTTGAGAATCCTTACAACAGGGCACTGAAATATATGAAACAAATACTAACAGAGCTAGAAAGAATAAATAAATCTGTATTCTATGTAATACAGAGGACAAACTGGAAGTCTCAAGGGAAATTAGAAAAACATTGAGTAGAATTGAAAAAAAAAAAACAAACTATACCGCAATTTATAAGAATCAGTAAAATCAGTAAAAAAAAATTACATTTAATACTGCAAACTATAAAAGAAGGTAACTCTGAATTGTACCTCCTAAAATTCCACCTTAATACTAGAACACCCAAAGCAAGTAAAAAGAAGGAAATAATTCTATAAAAAATAGAAATGAATGAAATATAAAACAAAAAAGTAATAAAAATGATGAAACTAAAAGTAGGTTTTTAGAAAATCCATGGTCAAGAAAATAAAAAGGAACAATACACAGGACTGAATAAATGGAACATTTATTTTCAGTTATTATTTTCACTTCTTGCAAAATAAATCTGTGGAAAAGATGATCAGGGTTTTAGCTATCTTGTGCTTTCAAAAGGACAATTTGATTTTAGTTAATTCTATTTTTGTAGAATTGATGAAAATCACTATAATTATATAAGCCAAGTGATGGATGATGCAAGATCATGCAAGTGTGTTTGGCTTATCAAATATGTGTGATCTAGCAGTGCATTTCAGAGAAGTAAAATCAAAACTTTGGAGCATATAAGATTCCATTCCCTAATGTTTTTTTTTTAATTTATTTTGATTCATTGTACACAAATGGAGTACAGTCTTTGTTTCTCTGGTTGCACACGAAGTAGAGACACACCATTTGTGCAATCACATATGTACATAAGGTAATGATGTTTCTCTCATTCTGTTATTATTCTTACCTCCCAACACAATCCCACCCCTCTTTTTCCTTTATGCAATCCATCCTTCCTCCATTCTTGCCTCCCTCCCAACCCGAATTATTTATCATCATCCACTTATCAGAGAGATCATTCAGCCTTTGGTTTTTTGTGATTGGCTAATCTCACTTAGCATGACATTCTCCAACTTCATCCATTTACCTGCAAATGCCATAATTTTATTCTTCTTTATGGCTGACTAATATTCCATTGTGTATATATACCACAGTTTCTTTATCCATTCATCTACTGAAGGACATCTAGGTTGTTTCCACAACTAACTATTGTGAATTGAGCGGCTATAAACATTGATGTGACTGCATCACCTCTAGTAATAAGAGAAATGCAAATCAAAACCACCTTGAGATTCCATCTCACCCCAATTGTAATGGCTATTACCAAGAATACAAGCAACAATGGGTGTTGGCAAGGATGTGGGGAAAAAGGTACACTCATACATTGCTGGTGGGGTTGAAAATTAGTGCAGCCACTCTGGAAAGGAGTGTGGAGATTCCTGTGAAAACTTGGAATGGATCCACCATTTGACCCAGCTATCCCTCTCCTTGGCCTATACCCAAAGGACTTAAATCAGTATACTACAGTGATGCAGCCACATCAATGTCCATCCCCTAATGTTTTATTATTGTTGTTTTGTATCTTAAAGTATATTTGGTAGTAAACTATAAGTATTTTTTTCTCCAGATTTTGTTATTGGTGCCTTATAACTTCCTTTTCCCTCCCTTTGGAAATAGTATTGGTGGTACCTCCCGGAATGGAGCTGGAGCTGACAGAGGCCCAGTTTAAACACCTTGAAATTTAAGACTGTGTAAATGATGAATCTTATCTGTAGTGTCTATACATGTATTCCAAAATGAAATGGTTTGTTCTTAATTTTTGTGAAAGAATAAAAGTATTCTAAATATAATGATCCCTAATGAATAAAAATATGCAACTCTTGCAAATATGTAGAATGCTGTTGTAAATAAATCAGATTTAAATTTTCTAAAGAAGAAAAGATAGCTGTAAAACTTTGGTTCCATATGCTTTCATGACTTCAGTAGTGGTGGTACTGTCCTCCTTCACTATAATAGAGTCCTAACATAACAAGTATCAAAAGTCAACGGGAGGTGGGGAAGAAAATCACCATTTATGTTTCATCAGATAAACTTTAATAATGGAACTATAAGCTTGCTTAATTTTTTTAGTTTTTTTTAATTTTTTTCATTCCTCTCACTGCTTTATGGGATGCCTTCTCAATATAACCTTTCTTCTAAAACTTGCGTTTACTTGGCATGTCAGCCAATACTCACACTGAAATAGCACGATCCAAGTTAAATTTTTCTGGCTTTGTAGAAAGTTGGATATTTTTACTGATTAGATTCTGTCTTGTGCTCCAAGAACCTATATTCATGAAATGGCATTTTTCTGTCAATTTTCCTTCAGTAAACAAATTATTAAATGAATTATGACAGTAATTGAATGTTCAGAAACTGCTGTGGGAAACCAAGTGGTGAGCAATGAACCCCCTGCTAAATAGATCATAAAATTTTGTCCTCTGGGGCTATTTTCCTACTATTCTAAATATGACACATTTCACTAAAAATGAAATTTACATAGCTATCATTTCTGTTGAAGTCCCTTATGCAGACAACGTAAGGTAATTTGATGCCATTTTAGGTGGATAATATGAATAATTTATGAAAAACCTCATGGGGACTAATCTTGTGTTATTCAAGGTTAAGAAATGTTTTCTTCCATCCTTCAAGGTTTATTGGCCTGATTATAGTTTTAAAAAACCTTTGATCTTAGTGACTATTTTAAAAATAACTACATATACATTAATTTACAAATTAATATTTAAAAGTCAACAGATAACATATTTATCAAGCCTTCGATCTGTTAAAAACAAGTTGTATACCATAAGAATTATTTATTTTTACAACAACAAAATGATTTTTATTATATTCTGAAAGAGACAGCAGAAGAGTAAGTATACAGAACTTTATGGTACCCAAAATGTGCATGAAGTGCTTGGTAAGTTCCTAAAAGTTGCTATAGTCTAACACTTTCTCCAGATATACAATCCATTTTTATCAAATGAGAGGCGATATATAAAGTTTATTGCCAAAGTCACAAAATATCTGTTACCTATCATTTAAATAAGGTAGTAAACCTTTAACTAAAATATTATACAGGAAATGATTCAAGAAGTAATATCTGTGGTTGCCTCTGGTCAAGGAGCAGATGACACATGATACATTTGAAATACAGACATGTTTTTGTGATTACCTGGCTGTTTAAAGTTATGGTTGTTTTCATGATATATAAAATTTGCCCTGTTTTGGCAGCTTTGTCTCAGTAGACAAAAGCTTTAATAGAAATTTACACTCCGAAACTAGTAGAAACTACTAATAATATCAAGGGTGTTGAAACTGAATTAGTTAAAAAATAATTAGAATAACCAGTAGGTGGTAAAGAGACCTAGCTTGGGGCAACAGAAGTATGTTGGAAGTCAGGTGGTGATAAGTAGTTCAAGTATATCCTAATGTATCTCCATGAAATGTAAGTTAAATGTTATTCAAGATTATATTGAAAACAAATTTTTATCCATGTAAATTGAAAAGCCTATATTAAAAATAAGCAAAGTGAATATTTATTAAGCAGTAAGCCAGTTGTTCGGAGTGGGCTCGTCAAGGCTTAATTTTCTAGTACAGAAAATAAGAACAGGTTTTTGCATAAGGGAGGAAAGAAAGACAAAAGAATGGAAGAAAGGAAGAATGAAAAAGTATGGCCATGGATATAAGCCAAAGTGATTTGGCAGTTGTTCAATACTAATTAAACACTACAGGCAACCAACTAAGCCTCTGCAATATTCATACCTATAATAGTTTCACAGTCTACTTAACCAGTTATATTTGTCTTTAGAGTGAACCAAGAGCAGGAATATAGTTTAACAAGAATTATATGTATACATTAGAACTGAGTACTTCAATATGTTCTTCCAATATGCACTGAATGGTCACTAAGTCTTTTTTTATAAAAAATAGAAAAACATTCTATTTCAATATTGTAACTAATAAGATGATTTGTTCAAGGCTAGAATGTAGGAACTATAATTGAACTACTGACATCTTTGGAAGACATGCCAAATACGAACCAGGTAGGACATATGTCTTTTGTTTTAATACTAATATAATTTATAATAACCTAAAATAACAATTTTAACTTGGCAGCTATATGCTTGGTAAGCCATTAGTTCTCTATTAGAAAAAATACAGATGAAAATACACATGATACTTTGGAACTATCTACTTACAAAAAATTCAAAAGATAAACTAACATTTACTTGCTTTTCATAGTTTAAATAACACTGTTAAATTCAACTACAATTTTTATTTATTGTGACTTTTCTTTCAACAAATCATTAATTAGTCCACAGATGGCAGTTATTCCGTGCTTAATGCACACTATACCATCGACTCAGGCAAGGACTACAGTAGCTTCAACAAAAGAAAAGTAAAGACCGTTGTCCGCCACGCATGTCTGTCCCTCATAAAATCAATGAAATTCATTTGTATTCAATGAAATAATTGTCCAGTATGCCAAAGCTATAATTAAGAGATAACGTTAAACAACAACAAAAAATATGCCAATAAAGTATATTGGATCCTGAAAACACAATAAATTATATAAAACTTTTGTTCATATTTACACATATTCATTTAATAGAATAAATAGAAGGTTTGGGTTTAATGTTCTCAAGAAGAAATACTGCTCATCTAAATTTATAAAAAGGGAACATCACTTTCTACTTCACATTCTCAATTTAGACTTGATCTATTGAAATAGGTGCATTCCTGATATTTTCTATGTAATTGAATTTACAAGAGTTGTGTACACTAAATATTGATAAACTGAATTAAGAAAAAGAAAATGTGCACATATGTGTGCACACTCGCATGCGCTCATGCACACACACACACACACACACACACCATACCTGAAATTTTTAAATGGTATGAGAACATTAAAAATATTTTTGATTGAAGTAATCTGGGAAAATTTATTATATACATACATTTATTATAGCATATTTAGAAGTATTTTAAAAGTTTACTCTCATATAAACACATTTGAAAGCAATTTTCCAATCATACATATTTAAAAATAGTTCTGAATATTTAGTCTTCCCTGATAGTATAAAGTTTTAGAAAGAAAATATTTTCCAGTAATTCAAATGAGTTACATAATTTAAATAAATTATATCAATGTTTAAATTGTGGTAGTTATAAATTGTGTCAGTTCACTTAGCAGTTGGAACACACATCCAACCTAAATTGTGTTATGCATTTTAATTTTCATCATTGTTATTAATTGAGGTTTCAGACATACTTCCCATTGTAGTGATAAACAACAATTAGGGCTGGGACTTTAGCTCAGTGGCAGAGTGCTTGCCTCATATGTGTGAGGCACTGGGTTTCATCCTCAGCACCACATAAAAATAAATAAAGATATCTTGTCCATCTATAGCTTAAAAATTTTTTAAAAAACATAAGAAATTTTTTTCTTAAATTCCATACAATTATGCTTCAAAGTCACTAAAATATTTTCTATTAGAAATATTTTCAGGTTCTCTGCAATGTAACTTCTTGTGTATTTTAATGCAAATGAACACTGACCTATATTTTAGATTGTTTCTAAATTTTTCATTTCATACTCATTTAAAGTAAAGTACAATTTTGTGGATTTTTTAGAATATATATTTGATATTTAGAAAAGACAATTTATATACACATGCATTCAGAGAAAAGTAATCTATTCAGGTAAAAAAGTGAAAATTAGGT
Source organism: Glaucomys volans (assembly GCA_020662805.1). Lineage (NCBI taxonomy): Eukaryota > Metazoa > Chordata > Mammalia > Rodentia > Sciuridae > Glaucomys > Glaucomys volans. The sequence continues at coordinate 517,475 of JAJEJO010000546.1, forward strand.
TCTTTGTCATTTAGTGACATAAAAGTACATTATTGTCATGAAACAAAGATCCACAATATTTTTGGAAGTTATTTAAAAAGGACAGAAAAATAGTCACAAAGGTTAACTGCCTCTTCTAGGATGTTCTTATGAAAGCAGTAATGTAACTCAGAATACAGCACTCTCCTTTCATGAGATGCATCACACTCACACCTCAATGAGCTACAAATGGGTAATTATGAGGGAGTTATAGAACTTTTCACTCAATTCCATCTGCTTCAGTGAACAAAGCTAAAGTAGTATAGAAAAGTTTTAAAGAGAACTTCACTTCAATCCAAATCCCTATGCTTTTGAAGAAAACCTTAGTCTCTAAACTTGCATTATTGATTATAATTGAAAGTTGATCCTGAGCTACATAAAAACACACTCCATTCAAAGGTAAATGTTGATAATCGTTTTTTTTTTTAATTTGAAGGTGAGTGGATTTAACTAATAATAGAAATTACAATGAGGTAAATAGAAATTCCACTGTGGTGGCTTATGTCATTCTTTGGATAAGAATGGCATTTTAGAATTCAAGACTTGAGGGGACACTGATGCAATCAAATGACTTTTGTTGACTAAGAGTAGTTGATTATTTTGAAAAATGTAATATTTTATAATAAAATGTTCTCTATTGCATGCTAAAGAGACTATTAATAAAAATTATGCACTATACATTTCAAAAAGATAGAGCCAAGTATGGTATTATATGACTGTAATCCCAGTGGCTATGGAGGATTGCAAGTTCAAAGCCAGTCTCAGCAACTTAATGAGACCTAAGCAACTTAGTGACATCCTGTTTCAAGACAAAATATAAAAAGGGCTGGAATGTGGCTCAGGGATTAAGTAACACTTAGTTTAATTCCTGGTACCAAAAACGAAAAAAAAATATAGAAAAAAATTTTCTGAAAGTTTTCACCATGAAGAATTGATGAATGTTTGGGAAGATAAATATAATCAACTTGATTTAAACATTACATGATATATACACCTATCAACTGTCAGTCAACACACATTAACATGTAAAATATCCATGTATTTGTGTATAGGTTAAAAATAAAAATATTAAAATATGCCAGAAAACCATGATCCTCTGAAATACTTTACCATGTTTTAACTATTTTTCATAGTTCATCAATAGTTGATATGTATGTACTGATGTGGTAAATATGGAAACAAACACATTTGTGTCAGTGTATCACATAAGAGTTAAAGATATTGGAAGCTAATGTACCACTGGTTCCATTATGTCCTAATAGTGTATCTTTGACAACCTGTTTAACCTCTTTAAGTCTCAGTTTAATAAACTTTAAAACTGAGATATAAAATTATATCCCATATATTTATTTTGGGGATAAAATATTAGTTCCTTGAACACAAAAAAGTACATGATAAAAGGCATTGATGTTAGCAGTAGTAGTAGTAGTAGTAGTAATATTTGGTTTTGGGGATTGAATTCAGCTGCACTTAACTACAGAGACACATTTCCAGCCCATTTTATTTTTTTATTTTGAGACAGGGTCTCGCTAAGATGTTCAGGGCCTCGCTAAATTGCAGAGGCTGGCTTTGAACTTGTGATCCTCCTACCTGAGCTTTCTGAGCTACTGAGATTACAGGCTTGTGCCACCATACTCAGGCAGGCATTATATTGTTAATTACTATTTGTAGTACTTAAATTATCAATTTATCCTATTTTCTGAATTTTCCACAATAACTAATACCTGATCTATTCTATTCTTTCATGGTATCATGTTATATTCAGAGACATAGATCTGAGAAAACATGAATAAGTAAGGCTACTGTCCCACTTTATGACAATAAGACTTTTCTTAGAAAAATATGTGCATCAAATTAAGATAGTTGATTCCTTTCAAAGACAGGAATTGTTAGTATTTTTGAGTTCTTGAGAAATAATAAATACATATAAACGTAAAAGTTGCCTATTCTTAAATTCTCAGTGCCTATGCTATTGGAAATAATCAAATACTGCTTATAATCTTCATGGTTTTTAGTAAAACAATATGAAATTAACTTTGAGAACATGAAGACTAAATCAGAAAAAATAAAGTTAGATTTTCACAGCAAACAATATTGTCTACCTTTCAACAAAAAGTGACACAGCATGCCAAAAACAATTGAAACAATAGTACACAGAGAAAAATCATTAGAACCTGACTTCAATATGGCACAGATATTATAATTATCTGTCAGTAAATTTAAAATAATTATGACTTATATACTAAGAACACTAATGGAAAGATAGACAACATGAAATAGCAGATGGTTATGAAAATACAGAGATGCAAATTCTCAGAAAATGAAACAAGACAAAATGCTGGAAACCAAAGCCAATGTAGCAAAAATGAAGAATGCTTTTGATGGTTTTGTCAGTAATCTGGACATGGCTGAGGGAAGAATAAGTGAATCTGATGATTGTCCATAGAAACATCCCAAAATGAATTGCAAAGAGACAAAAAAGGATGAAAAATTATAAATGCATACAGAATCTCATAATTCCACAAATTTAAAAAAGACTCAAAAGTCCATAATGGAGTATGTCAAAGGGACACAAGAGCCTACTTCAAAGAATTCTCAATAACCAAAGGCAGAATACTTTGAACAACAAAATAAATAAAGCAGTATTGATTTATAATGTGACCCAAAATATAAAATTAATTTCTATGGTCTAGGCTAATAAAAAATATAGAAGTGAATAAATAAATAAATGTGAGTGACAAGACATATCTCCTGTAGGACAAATCCAAATAATTTATGTAGAGACTCTCTCCTCAAGGAAGACAATCTGAAGTGTGGGCTTTGTAGAGTATTAAAAGATGATAAAAAGGAGTAACTTTATTGTGGCAAAATGAAACAACCACTACTGCAGTCTTATGTTGTGGCTTACCACATCATTATCAAAAAGTCATGAAGATAGTGTGTAATTTTGATATAGTGTCATAAAAATGGCACCTTAACTGGGTAGTATTCCTTCCCAAATCATGATCGAAACATCAGACAAAGGACTTAAAATCAGCATAGTACAGTGACACAGCCACATTAATGTTTATAGCAGCTCAATTCACAATAGCTAAAGTATGAAACCAACATAGGTATCCTTCAACAGATGAATGGATAAAGAAAATGTGCTATATATGCACAATGGAATATTACTCATCCTTAAAGAAGAATGAAATTATGGCATTGGTTAGTAAATGGATGGAACTAGAGAATTTCATCCTAAACAAAATAGGCCAATCCCAAAAAACCAAAGACCAAGTGTTTTCTAAGATATGTGGATGATATTCACAATAAGGGCAGACTAGGAAAGAATCAAATTACTATGGATTAGGTAGAGGGGAGTGAAAGGAAGGGAAGGGGTATGTAATTAGGAAGGATAATAGTGTGAATAAGAAAATATTACCTCATGTACATATATGATTACAAGACCAGTGTGATTCTACATCATGTACAACCTGAAGAATGAGAAATTATACTCCATTAATGTATGATGTATCAAAGTGCATTCTACTCTCATGTATAACTCATTAGAAGAAGTTTAAAAAACATAAAGAGTGAAAAGACAAAATAGGTGACAATATTCTCAAATACAGTATCTGAAAAAAAGACTGGTATGCAAGACCACAGAAAAACAGGCAAAGTGTTTGAGCAAAAACTTCATGCAACAGAATATTGAGATGGGTAATGGACCCATTAAAAAGTGCTCTTTTAAGTCATCAGAGAAATACAAATTAGTCATCTAAATGGCTAAAATGCTAATACTACACAACCACCAGAATAGCTAAAAAAGTATGAAAGACAAGAAAATACATATTGGCAAGAGTGTTGTTACAAAGAGGTATTCTCATGCGACTAGTGGGAATATTTGTTGGTTAACCCTTAGGAATGCCATGTAGTAATATTTCTTATATGCTGAACTTAGGTGTACTGGGGTGTGACCCAGAAAGTTCACTAGTAGTTACATATACAACAGAAATATGTTCATTAAATAACTTGTAGTGTGATATTCATAGCACAATTTGAAATATCCAAAACTGGAAACTGCCCTAATACTCATCGCCTATAAAGCAGAAAAGTCCATTATAAGAAAAAAAAAAAAAGGAAACATGAGACAAATCCTAATTGTGAGGCATTCTATATAATACCTGAAAAAAAATCCTCAAGATATCATCAAAAACAAGAAAAGTCTCAAAACCTGGCACAGTCAAGGGGAAACTAAGGAAATATGAATAAATGCAACATGATATCTCTGGTTATATATTGAACCATAAAAGTGACATTAGTAAATCTAATACTAGGAAAATTTGTTAAACAATAAATTTATTCAATACTTGTAGGAACACAGTAAAGCTTAATTCAGGAACATTGAGATGAATATAGAAACCACTGCAGTGACACAGCAGTCCAAACACAGGTTAAGCAACTGAGAATTTAAGCCAAGGACAAAATGGACAGAAAATATCTAAAAGGAAACTTCAGGAGTAAGGATGATTCTGGCTAAACTTGTCTAACAGGGTTATTGCTGCGGACAGGTCAGGTTTATCAGATTTCACCTGGGGGTGGGGGAAGATAATGAACTTGATCAGATATTGAGGATTTTCAAATATGGATATGAAAGGTTCTTGCTAGTTTAATTTATCAGAGGTCGTTACAACTGGATTTTATAAGAGAGTCCACAGCTGCACATAGAAGTTTCAGGAGGCTCATTAAAGTTTGCTTAAGCAAAGAATCACTATCAAAATTCAGTTTATTCAGACAGGGTGGTGCACACCTATAATCCCAGCAGCTCCAGAGGGTGAGGCAGGAGGATCTGGAGTTCAAAGCCAGCCTCAGCTACTTAGCAAGGCCCCATGTAAATCAGTGAGACCTTATCTCTAAATAAAAAGGGCTGGGGATGTGGCTCAAAGGTTAAGTGCCTCTGAGTTTAATCCTTGGTACAAAAAAACAAACTCAGTGTAGTGTAGTATATATGGGAACTTGCTATTCTTCCTTCAGAATTATTCTGCAAATCTAAAACTTCTCTAAAATAAAAAAGCTTATTTTAAATGTATTATCAGGCTGCCAGTAACTGTATTTAAACTAATAAAAGTAAACACAAATATATCAAACTCCACATTCCTTGTTCAGGGTTTTCATTGTTAAGTAACAGATAAGATTTTGCCTAACTGCAATCCAGAAATTTTTCATTTTGAGAACAGAATTTCTGAGTGTATGTTCCTTCTAAAATATATAACATGAGAAATATATTCTTAATTATAGAATGTAAATATATTATCTTTTATTGAAGATTGTCATCTCTATTAAAAAGGGATAGAACACTTTAGAAGTACAAAGAGTCATATGAATGTTTAAATATAGTTACATTTCCAACAGAATTGTAAATATGAACTTACATATAAATGTAGAGAAAACACGTCACAACTCTCAATTACTAATGGAGAGCTACACAGTAAGCTCAATGAAGTGAATGTTGGTTTTGGCTTTGTTTGTTTGTTACCAGGAATTTAACTCAGAGACACTCCACTATTGAGCCACATAGAGCCAGCCCTATTTTGTTTTTTTACTTAGAGACAGGATCTCACTGAATTGCTTAGCACCTGGCTTTGCTGAGGCTGACTTTGAACTCATGATCCTCCTGTCTCAGCCTCCTGAGCTGCTGGAATTTCAGGCGTGTACCACTGCACCCAGCAAAACATTTTTGATAGATATTTATTTCATTCTTTTATTTGTTCTTTTTTTTTTTACTTTTTAAATTTTGACAGACTTCATTTTGATTCATTGTACACAAATGGGGTACAAATTTTCATTTCTATGGTTGTGCATGATGTACATTCAAACCATTCATGTTAGTCATACATGTACATAGGGTAATGATGTCTCTCTCATTCCACCATTTTTCATACACCTGCCCCCTCCCCCTCTCATTTCCCTCTTCGTAATCTAAAGTTCCTCCATTTTTCTCTCATCCCCCAACCCCCCAACCTGATTATATATCATCATTCACTTATCAGGGAAAACATTCAGCCTTTACATTTTGGAGATTGACTTATTTCACTTAGCATGATATTACCCAATTCCATCCATTTATCTGCAAATGCCATAATATTATTATTCTTTATGGCTGAATAATATTCCACTGTGTATATGCTAATTTTCTTTTTAGATACACATGACAGAGTATATTTTGTCATATTATACATACATGGAGTATAACTTCCCATTCTTATGGTTATACATGATGTGAAGTTATACTGGTTGTATAGTCATATATGAACACATGAAAGTTATTTCCAGTTCATTCTACTGTCTTTCCTATTCCCATTGCCCCTCCATTCCCTTTATTCTCCTTTGTCTAATCCAATGAACTCTATTCCTGTCCCCATTGTGTATTAGCATCCAAACACCAGACAGAACATTCAGCCTTTGTTATTTTGAGATTGACTTGTTTCACTTAGCATGATAGTCTCCAATTCCATCCTTGATGGATCTTGAATAAGAAAAATGATGGATCATGAGCATGCTTTTAGAAATCATTAAACTTGTATTTGAATAGATTTCTTTAATTTGTTGTTTTAGAAGTTCAAACCCTAAAATAATTTCAGTCACTGTCTCTATTCTCCCCTACTTCTCTTTTCTCTCCTACACTCAATTTCCAGATTAATAGAGAACATCAGACCTGAGTTCTTTATTACTTAATGATTTATTCTTTTCCTCAAGGATTTGGAAAACCAAAGGGTACTTTAAGCGGCAGAACTCATGCTATTCTTGCTGGATTTTGAGGGAAAATCTCAGATCTAGTTGATTATCAATAAAGTAATTATGACTAGTTGAGGAGAAGATAAGCCATAATTTGAGCAGTTCCTTGAGTGATACTGGAGAGATGATTGTAATTGTGGAATGTATATATCATTTTTATTATATGTAGATTCAATTAATCATATTCAAATATGTGAAGGAAACATATTTTTCTGGGTTTGAACACTATCAGATATCTACTATTGATTTGTTTGTTTCTATATGTACGAACTACCAAAATTCTTTTCCTCACCATTAATCAAAATCAAGCACACGAATCTACAGCACTGGTTCCAGCACAGGCCCCAGCACAGGCCCCACTGCAGGAATCTACAGTGCTAAGCACAGCACAGGCCCAGCTGCCCCATATGCCACCTAGCTCCGAGGTTCATACCCTGGCTCACAGTATACCCCAAGGCCTGCGTGCTGGTCTGAGGTCTACCACTGAGGCCTGCCACGCACTCTTATGTCAGCGCGGCAACTGATTATCTATCAACATAGGGTGGCCTTTGCACACTAGCATTGCTTATTCCAGACCTAGAGGACACCATCCTTCTTGGGACACTGCATTATCAAGTGCCTCACAAGCATCAGGCTATGGAAGACTAGGAGGTTTGAACAGTACAGTAAAATTTTATTGCAGAATTTTTTAATTAGTAGTACTATTTTGATTGTTCCTATTCTACCTACTATATTCCTACTTCTCTCTTTCATTAACATTTTTCTTACTCTATGTTCTTATATATCTGTTTTGTTGGAGAGTCTCCCTTTTCTCATGCTAGCAACCTATTTCTTTTAATTCCACTTTCACTATTCCTATGACATAGTAACTCTATAGACTCACCTTTTATTAATAGTAAATTCTACACCCCGCCTCAACCTCTTTGTCCACCATTAGAAGTTGTGGTCCTTATTACAAACCTATTGGTTATGCTATAGATAATAATTTGAACTCATCATCTCTGCTTTTAAAAAGTTTACACATAATTTTTATTCTTAATCTCAAGACAGAATTTTTCTCCTTAATAGAAAAACAATATCCCTTGATGGCATCAAACGCCCTTGATCCCTAGAGATCACTCAGGAATGCAGTCCTTACTACATACATAATTCTTTTATTTTCCCCTGTGATATTTTATTTGAAATATGAGCTTCTAAAATTCTGATATCTCCTACTGGATTTTTTACAATAAATATTAAGCCTAGGTTTCTGGATTTATAGTCTATTAAACCATTTATGCCAAATAGGCACAAATTAATGATAATCACAAACAAGATTTTTCCTTTATATATGAACGAAGTTTACTACCTCTCCTCAAAGATAATCTTCTCTTTGACCCATTTCTTGTGCTCTTTGTCATGCAAGTGTAGCTTTAGTATCCTCTATCCTTTTGCCACAGGGGCAAATTGTGAATGAACAGTAACACTCAAGTTGAAAATATCACAATAACATACCTGTGTTGTAGTACAACTAATTCTAAACATTCACAGTGTGTCCCTAAGCATGGTCCCTAAAGGCATTGAGAAAAGTGATTCACTCTATCTCTAGCTATACACCTGGAGGGATACCTACCAGCAAACAATGGGGGTAGAAGAGATAATCACATTTGGTAATTCCTAAGCGTGATTCCTTCCTTAATTATGCCCTTTCCAACCAATTTACTCAATGACAATGATTAAATGACAATGACAATGATGGGGAAAATGAAATGCATAAAGGACATTTCTTTAAAAACAAATTATACTCATGCCATTATAAGAGAGGTGATAGAAAGGAAAACCTTTATTCCCACAGGGTACAGTCTTCTAAATTCCTCAGAAAGTAATTAAATCTATTATTACTATGGTAATATTTCTAGATTAAACTTTGCTATCACCTGTCCTAGGTGTAAATGTAAGTTTATTTTAAAATGTTGAAGGATAGGTTTTTAATGTGCTGAAGATAAATATTTCACACTTCAAAGCATAAGTCTTGAATAAGCAATTTCTTGGCATTGATTTTTCAGTAAATACAAATGTTAAGAGTCTACTAATTGAAATAGAATAAGCATAAGCAAAATGAGGTAAAGTAAAGCAATTAACTTAGAGAAATGTGAATCAAATATACTTAAGAATCAAATCTTCTCTTGACTTTAGCTATTGTTACTTTTAACCCAATTATTACTAAAGCATGATTTCAATTTAACACACATCCTGATTTTATGGAACATAGCATTTGAAAAATATTTTTAATCCAGAATTAGGGATGAAAATATTCTATACCTCTAATATTTCAATCAATCTTCATTCTTTCTTATTGTCCTCACCTTGCCATATCTACACTATATTCTATTAATATATAGAATTCACATGGTCTATTCACCAACTTAGAATTCGTTCTTTGAATACAATGGTTATAGTAACATTAAAATAGAACTTTATAATTCTCCAGCTTCTTGAACAAAGTTTATAATTTTGATGTGTTATTTAAACAGAATATCAAACCAACATCTAGTTCAAATATCGTATGGTGTCATTATATGTATATGACAGAGTTACTATTTGAGATTGTCCTATGCTGAACTATGACAACATCGCACATATTATTGGTTGACATATAATTTATGTTAATTCCAAAACCCATTTGGTTTTGTAAATAACATCTCACAAATTAGTCTTACATGATTAAAATAAGTATAGCCACAATCAAAGGAAGTCAAGATAGCAAAATAAATTACACCAAAATACTTTAAAACATTTCAAATTAACTCTCAACGTTTCCCCCTTTACCCTCAGTTCTCACAAAGTATATAATACACCACATACTAATGTAAGGTTGGCCCTTTGCAGCTTCAATTATATCATTCTAAATAGATTTAGCCAATTGTCTTTTTAAGTTTTTAATTCTAACCATGCTTTTATATACATAAGATCTATATATTTGTATAAGATAAGATTTCGTTAGTCATAGTAATAAATGAGGCATTTTTTTCATAGTGACGTGCATTCTAATTAACTATGGCAAAGAAACATTTCTGGTGTTTCTTCCCACTTCCATATGAGCATGACAATGCAAATTAGTGTCTGGTGCACCCAGCTAATGTAAATGAAAATTTTAAGAATGTGCTTAAATAAATAATCTTATTTTTTTGCAAAGTAATAATAATAAAAGGGATTTTGTGCACTGGAATTTACATTCTTGCAAACACATGTTAAGACATGCTAAGATACTACTCTTACACCTAAATAAGGGAAACTATATTTCAACATCAAGGAGACACTTTTCATCTATCAGATTACCAAAATCAAAACAGTATAATATTATCCAGAATGTTGGAAAATAGAAAACTCATGGACACTTAGTAGGATTGCAAATGAGTATACCCTTTTAATTCATATACAGAAGATAGGAGATCAAAACATGATAGAGGATATACACATAAAAATCTTTATTAAAAGTATTTAAAGAATGAAAATATAAATTAGAAAAAAATGATGATTCAATAAAATCTCCACAATGTTTATGAGCTTTTTGTTTGCTTGTTTGTTTGTCTTTGGTGCTGGGGATTGAACCCAGGGCCTTGTGCATGGGAGGCAAGCACTTTACCAACTGAGCTATATCCCCAGGCCCACAATAAAAGTATTCATAAAAGCCAAAATGATGTATCATTTTGTACATATGAGATATTTAACATTGAAATTAAAAAAAATAAAATACTGAGTTTCAAATGCATGTAGAATGGTAAGCAACAGACTCTCATGTACTGCTTAGTGACTCCAGAGAGTTGAATATGCATAAATTCTGCAACCCTACAATTTTAAGCATAGCTAAATACCCAGAGTAACTTTCAACAATGAGGAACAGCAAACATGCACAAGGGGGTTCTTTGCAGAAGTTTGTGGAATGGTCAAGAATCGCACACTACATAACTTGGAAATTTCAATACAGGAGTATTTAGAGGGTTGAAACTAGATCTATAATATTTTAATATTAAAAAATTAGAAAAATCTGGCAATGTGATGGGAGGAGGGTAAGCTTTGAAAATATGAATGAATGAATACAATGATGTTTTATTATTCTCTTTCCTTAATCATTCAAATATTTAAAGATAAAAATTGCACATATCCTTTTACCCAACATTTCCATTCTTGCCACACCAGATTGTCTAGTGATACAGTATTACAATGTCTATTCATGAACATTCATTGAAGCATTGTCTGTTTCAGCAGAAATCTGGACACTGCCAGAATTGTGATCAATAAGTTATAGCTCAATTATTATTCATCAGTTCTGTAGGATAATGTGCCTCCTTTAAATGTAGAAATTATGCAAAATGTATTTTAAGTGAATAAAACAAGATGCAAAACTGTGTCTAGCATTTCCTATTTCAGTAATATTTTAAAAATCATTTGTGTGCATATGCATAAATACTAGGATATGGGTTTGAGGGGAAAGAAAATATAATAAAAACTATTAACCTAAGTTACCTGTAGTAACAGAAAATTGTGAGGAATGACAAAAGGTGCAATGGAGACACTCACTTTTCCTTTCATATCTCATATGGTGTTTAAGTTTTTTACTATATATCCACATTTTATTATTTTATTTTAAAATATAATTGGTATTAACTTGGTACTGAGGTTTTAGGTCATATTTTGTTTATTCTTTTTGTTGTTGTTGTTTTGTATTGAGCATTGACCTAGGGGTTCACTCTACTACTGAGCCACATTCCCAGACATTTTTTATTATTTTGAGACATGGTCTCACTAAATTGTTGAGTCTGGTCTTGAACTTGTGATCTTCATTCCTCAGTCTACCAAGTTACTGAGATTACAGGTATGTACATCTCCACATGGCTTATTGCTTATTCTAAGTGCCAAAATAATGTTCTTCATAATAGAAAGTATAGTAGATCCATTTCTTAAAACATTACAAATAAAGTTCTGTCTAAATTAAAATAAGCAATTGATTAGCTCATTTAATGTAACAATTATATTCTATAATTCTAAGTAGATCAATTATTCTATAATTCTAAGTAAATCTCTTATTTACCTAAGTGGATTGATCCAAGTGGAAATACAATAATATCAATGAAATTTTTTTTTTTTTTTTTGGAACCAGGGATTGAACTCAGGGACAATTGGCCACTGAGCCACATCCCCAGCCCTATTTTGTATTTTTATTTAGAGACAGGGTCTCACTGAGTTGCTAGGGCCTCGCTAAGTTGCTGAGACTGACTTTGAACTTGCGATCCTCCTGACTCAGCCTCCCAAGTCGTTTGGATTACAGGCGTGCACCACCACGCCCAGTCTCGAAATTTATTTTATCCAAATGTACTAACATTTACTGCCTTTCTTGTTCGGACAATGACATCAAAATCTTCACAGGCTTCACAGATTTCATGAAATCATTTTGAGGTATTAATGTAGATGCATTATTCTGTGAAAGTGTCCATAGCTGGAATCTGATTAGAAATGTATCCATTATTAATATTGACACTTTACTAAATTCTATAATGTGTGTCAGATTTAGTGCTAAGCATTTTACATTGTGTCACTTGAGTTTTAAAATAATTCAGTGAGGTAAGTGCTATTATATATATTATGCAGAGGAGCAAACATGATCAAGCATAAGTATACAGCTTCCTCCAAGTCACAACCAACCACCATCTTGTAACATATATTATTTTTCTTCATGGAAAGTGTTGGGGAAAGTAAAATCATGAATATAAAATATTAGAGCATATTGAAGATTTCTCTGAAGCAACAAATCTTCTGCCTCCCATAAAATCATTGTGTTATATGTTCCCTATAGCAAATGCAACAGACCAGATCTGACTACAATAAACATAGTCAAGTCTACTCTCTAACATATCTGCCAATCTTATTCATAGAATAGATGAGGAGTGAAATTTGGTGATTAGACTGAAATATGTATGTATGATATGTCAAAATACTCTTTACTGTTATGTATATCTAAAAAGAATAAATAAAAAATAAAAATAATTCACTCATCTAATGCCTAGTCAGCTATTCACAGTGCTACTTAAACTCTAAGAGTTCAAAAAATATGTAAGCAGAAAGGCAGTATAGGGATCCAGCTTGACATGATGACTTAGTTTTAATAGTCACTTTTGCCCACCAGGTGACCCTGTCACAATTCCAAAATTTAAAGTATAAGTAAAGTTGTTAAGAAAGTCCAACATTTCATCTCATATTCAAGACTGTTTCTTAATTGATGTTCAGCATATTAATACATATAAACCTCTTCTTCCTGCCTCAGGTGCTATTATACCCCTGTTTCACTGCTTCCAAGACACACTTCTGTCTGTAAGCTCCTAATAAATTGCACTCTGTGCAATATATTCATCCTGCCTTCCTCTTTGATAAGTCTCTCAGGCAACTTCCACCTTTGTAGCTAATTTTCATACATTTGAGTTCTAAAACAGGTGGTAAATTGTCAACTCTTTGAACTCCTTTTCTGTATGCTTTCCTTAAAAGAAAAAAATTTCATTTTAGAAAAGATTAAGACTCCCATTCCAATATATGTAATTAAAGGTAAGTAACAACCAGTAGTACATTTTTACCTCAAAATGTACAGATGTTAAGGCAAAATGCCTTGTAGAGAATGTTCTGAATTGTTCAGACTAATATAATTTAGTCAGAGTAGATATAATTGAAAATTTCACTACATTTCTATGTGATCAAGAAAAAAATTTCCCTATCCATTGAGGATAGAGTAAAAAGGTCATTCATTCATTTATTTCATAATAGATATATCATACAAAGAATCATAATTTGGCTTTACCATAAAGGCCCCCAAATATTCCTATGTGCCCCTCAAAATGCAAAGTATGTTTTTCTGTTTTTATTATTTATCATCATTCTCAGTAATCAAACAATATTGGAAGTGCTTCACACTGGAAAATATTTAATATGTAGGTATTTTAAAATTGATGTTGCTATCTTCTTTCATAAATTTGGATTTCTGTGATGGTGAAATATAGTTTTGTGAGTCTTTTGGTTTAAGTATTGATAAAAGTAGAAAAATTGTGCCAGTCATGGTGCCATACACCTGTAATCTCATCAACTCAGAAGGCTGAAGCAGGAGGATCGAAAGTTCAAAGCCAGCCTCTGCAATGTAGAGAGGCCCTAAACAACTTATAGCAAGACCCTGTCTCAAAACAAAGGGGGTGGGGCCTAGGGATGTGGCTAAATGGTTCAGCACCCCTGGGTTCAATCTCTGGTACCAAAAAAAAAAAAAAGTAGGGAAGTTCAATTAGAAAATGTAATTATCACATGGTATATTTAATTTTGATGAAACTTCTTTTATCAAGAGGAATTATGTTTTTAATATTAAATGGTCTAAAGTCATCTTAGTTAAATTCTGCTAGTATCACCATTGTGTAAAATTAATTCCAATCAGGATCTCAAAGATAAGTCAGTGAATTGAATCAAATAAATTAGTCCTATTTACCATTGTTTGAAAATGATGGCTCAAACGAGGAAAATTAAATCCTACAAAGGAAACTTGTAAATGTGAGTAACTTTCATTTTTTTCTTAGATTTTATCTAGGAGATAAAGCGTTCCTTATCTCCCATTCTTCTATTTTCCTGATTGCGATCTTATTTCCCTTGCCCTTGATAAGACATGTTTGCAGTGACCTCCAGCTTGTTAAATATTCAGCAGAAAGTTTATGGACTTTCCCATAACCTTGATTAAATGCCTTTTGGGAAACTAAATGCTGAAATAAGAACTTTATTTGAAAAGCAGCTCGAGTGCTCCATGCTGATTTCTGTTTCACTAATAGTACTTATAATCAGCACTCAGTGACATAAGATGAGACCGGGGTAAAATATGGAAAAGCAAGCTTTCTCTTCCTATGACTTAGTGTAGTAGCAGACTAAATAAGGTATTTACAACTTGATTTAGCAACCAGAAGAGATTTATTTTTAAACTCATGGGAGGAATGCATGAAGTAACTTATGGATTCATATTCTACAAAATAAATACCAAGTAAACATTCAACATATCCTTGCACACACATATAAACAGATACTTGGCATATATAAAAATAACTCATGAAACAGTTCATAATGTTTTCTAAAAAAGTAACTAGAAGCTTTGCTGATTTTAAAATTGGAGATCTGGGTGGAGATAATTCATACTGACTTGAGTTCGTGTGTAACCCAGAAAATTTTTGAATATCTGAGAAGCTTCATCATTATCTCAAGACAGTGATCTTCTGTCTAAATGTCTCAGTATGTCTTCTTTAAAAAAAAAAACATTTTTCATTGTAACTGGACACAAAATCTTTATTTTGTTTAATTTTATATGATGCTGAGGATCGAACCCAGTGCCTTTACATGTGCTAGGCAAGCACTCTACCACTGAGCTACAACCCCAGCCCCTCAGTATGTCTTCTTAATTTTAAATTGGATAAAGATGGGTTTACTAGTGATTTATGATTTATCATTTTTTGCTATAACAAGTAACTTTGTTCTGGAAGCTCTCCATCATCAGTGTTTCTAGAATCATTGTAGTAAGATTTATTGTTATTTATGTGTATTATTTACCTTTTAGTAGAATCTATGAAATCTAGTACATTTCATTTTATAACTTCCCATATTTTAAGCCTATTTCATTTTTATTACGTGTTTAAAATAAGTTAGTAAAAACATTCCTGCCCCACTAAATCTCTCCCTTTGATAAATATTTAGGTTGTAAAATATAAGCTAGAATTTCAGAAGGAAGTTTGGTTGTCAAATAACATTTAAAAAATAGAAGTCAATACTCCTATTGTTCTTAAAGTTTATCTTACCCTTGATTTTTATTTCCCTTTTCATTTTTTCTATTCTTTCCTTTCAAAAATAAATTTCCTTTCCAAGGGATTTATTTCTCACATTATTTATAAATGATCTTTTTCAGTTTAGGCTTTTAATTAGTGTCAAAATTTGACTCTTTCTTTCTTTTCTTTTCTTTCTTTTTTTTTTTGGGGCAGTCCTGAGGACTGAACCCAGTACCTCCTTGCACATGCTATGCAAGATCTCTACCACTGAGCTATACCCCAGCCTTGACACTAATTTTCTATTGAGTTACAAAGTAAGCAGAAGATAATATTCAAATTTTACATATAACAAGATTTAAGGCATTATAATATATATTTTAAAGTACTGTGACATAGCACTCAGTGGTCATCGCTATAAATTATGTTGACATTAGAAGTAAGCTATACTTTCAGAGACAGTTATTACATTATTTCATTTGAATTGTTATGAATAAATGGTAAAATAGCTATAATTATACAGTGTAAACGTTAATTGGGGTCCAGTTATAAGAGTTCAGGTGAGAGCTAATAAAGAGACAAGCACACAGAATGGTGAAGAGCAAGAAGTGGCTCCCATGGGAAAGCCAGTCCAGTTTTATTATCTATTCCAGGGTCATATCAAGATACCTAGGTTACACAGTACAGTTAGGTTTGCGCATGTGCAGATCACATAACCTGCTTGCTTCTCAGAGTCCACTAGTACCCAAGGTTATTATAACAAGATAAGGTCTTCAGGCCTCAAGGACAGAGGAGCTGCAGAGCATCTCTAAACCAATCAAACAGGGCGCCTATTATGTTCTGAGGAGTGTGCTCAACTTGAAGGACTTTCTCTCCCCAGAACATTGACTGACCTGAAATCCCTGCAATACAGTACACTTTAAAAAAAAAAAAAAAAGAAGACATTTAATGAAATTCTTCACAGATTTTAAAACACCTTACCATCATATGAAGGCCATTATCATTTCTATAGCAAACTCCACAGTACCTTGGAACTTAAACATAGTGAATGACCTAACTTGGACTAAAGTTTCAAGAAATTTAAATGCACACATTTAAGTATATCTATTAAGAAATGATCCATTAAACTAAAGGCAAATGAGAATAACCTCTGTGTTGTATTTATATGATAGATGCTGAGGGTATCATAAATTGGGTATCAGAAATGAGGGTATCAGAAAATCAGTTAAGAATTAGCAATATAATTGTCATATTAATACTCTAAGAAGAAACCTGAATTTTTGAAGCAATTATACATTATATTTCTCAAAAAATTTAATTCATTTAAAGTTATATTAAAGTGATTTGTCATTGAGGATATGCTAGATATGTAACATGTCTTTAATATAATATTTCATGGGCATCTAAGAACTTTCTTTGTGTCTCATTCCAGAAATACCACAAGATACACAATATTATTGAAAAAATATATATCCCTGTGTATATTTGTGTGGTATAACTAGAGTCTTTAATTAATCCCAATGAGATACTATTTCACATGAGGATATTCATAATGTTTTTTTACCTGTACTCAATACTCTTAACTAAAATACAATCATTAAACATTATTACTAGATCCAAACTTAACAAAGAAAATCTATTCATAGTGTTTTTAAAAAGAATGTAGTATGTAATTAACTTTGCCCTTAACCACATACATCCTTCCTCCTTACTTCCAAAGAAATCTAATGAAAAAATCATCTCTATTTAACAATCCATGGGGAGGTAAGGTTTATCATTACCCCATAGAAAGCATAAGCCCTCAACAGTTTTAAAGGAAGAAAAGCATATATTTTACATCCTAATATTTGACTATATAATGTTTTTCCAACTAATCAAAAATCTCTAAATGATGATATTTTTGTGTCTATACTTTTAGAAAATGTAAGAAATTATAAACATATAGAACAACAAATTTAACAGAATAAGTTGAAAATACAATGTTTATTACTCATCTTGTATTTGCCCGAGAACCAATTATAAAATTTAAAGTTGTGAAGAAAAATTCTAAGGAACTAAGAACTGTGTGACAAAAATATCCAAGGAAAAATCATGAAAAGCTTTAGGCAGTTCCGATAATATAGTGGACAGAGGTGTAATGACACAATGCATGAGCCAACTCTTTGTGGCAGATAATAAATATAGGGCATTTACTTAATATTTTGCCAACAAATTCACCTTCCATTCTTGAAGCAGCACCAATTAAAGAGTCATCTATATTTTTAATTAATTAAATAGTTCATGAAAAATAATGATTATGTTTTGGACCATTTAAATTAACCTTCAAAATATTAAAATAAAAAATCTCATATGCAACAATCCTCTTTATGTAATATCATTTACTTCAGTTACTCTGTTTGATCAGAGTGCTCTAGGAAATTTTCTACTCTCTCTTCAAACTTATAAATGATTGATTAGATACCAATGTATAGGAGAGTACATTAATAATCATTTTTAGAAATATTTTTTATTAATGGTTGTGATCATTTTAAATGTATCCTTTGTTTCTCCTGTACTTTTAAAATTAAACATTTGTCTACTAGAATTTCCCTTGAGGCTTAACCTGGGTAACATATTCTCCCAGTATTAAGCTGATGTGTTTTTTTTCAGATATTCTAAGTTTTCCACCTTCATCCTTAAGTTATAGTTTTAATATTCTCCTCTTTCTTGATTGCTCAGAAAGAAAATTCTGATTCAATCATTTGGCATAGAACAACAGGTATTACAGATAGTTAGTGTTCAATGTTAACAAATTAATATAACAGAATAGAGAATTTTCAAATTGCTACTTAAATGCAATATATATTATGTATGGAAAAATTGAACTGCAAAACTGTAGAGCTAATGCACAATTCTGATTTTGCAAGTACATAACAGACTTAAAGAGAATAATTGTTATTGCCAGAATCTGAACCATATGTCCTTATTCTTAAAGCATGTTCTTTTCATTGAATATGCAGTAGTAAAGTAAGTAGATAATAATGAAATCAATCTATCCCTCAAAAGAAGGAAGGAGTAACTTAAGAAGAATACTAGGATAAATTCCTGTATTCATCTAAGGACCATTTACTTTTCCACATGAATGATTATTTCTCTTAAAAGCCACTTCTATATTTACTTAAAGATGTAGATTCAAGAAGAGGAAAAAGAATACAAATGAGATATTATCATCTGATCTACAGTAATTTGTTAAAACTGTAAATCATTGCTTCAAGAACTCTCATGGATGCCTAACATTACCTTCATTAGATAATTACTCCTTATAAATCAGCACACACTGAAGTCTGATAGGGCATTCAGCATTCCTGATGAACAGCAGTTTCCTTACTAAATTCAAGATGCAATATTTAAAAATTAATTTGTATTGATGAAAACTATGGTTGTGCTCACCCACAAAATATTTTTAGGAAAAAATGGCAATTTGCCAGGGAGTTGCCTGCAATAAATCACCATAAACATTACAATGAAATGGCTTGGTCTCAAATAATAAGGTTATTGTAAAGAGAATTCCAGAAATATACTTAAAATTTACAGTGAAATGTTCTTATAATAGAACTAAAAAATGGCTGCCATACTATACAATAAAAACACAATATTATAGATGATTTATTTCTATGAAAATTTGAGAAAGTTATAAAAGTGCCAAATACTCTTATTATTCCTTCCTGGTAAGAGTTATTTTGCTTCAACTTTAAGATATTTAATCCCTACCATGAGGAGTAATGTTTATTTTCATGTATGTCTCTGGAGTGTGAGGGTGAACCTGATTTACACATTAGTAATAACATATTACTCTATGCCTTCTAAAATATCAGTCCACCCACTTATAAAGAAAAGAGTCTGTAAATTTAAAGATGAACATTTTACTTTAGATACATGATTATAATTGTTGGTGCTGTTGTTGCTAAAATCCCTTATTGATTTCTGGAAAAAGTTCTGATTTTTAACTTGAGAACCCTAAAATAATTTGTAATAAATAAAATAATAAATAAATATTGAAGATTTAATTCAAATCACCTCAATGTTGTATAGAACTTGGCTATCTTTGATTCCTACCATGGAAGAGAAAAAGCCATATACTGTGAAAGATGAAAAGACATCTGCCTACAATTTCCTTAAGCATCTATATTCAGAAAACATCATGCATACTAAAACCACAACTTCCCTTCATTTCATGTCCATTAGACTTGAGGCACAGAGCCTACTAAAACACACTGGGAGGGAGAGATTGCAAAGAAAATGAATGATGATAATAAAACAAGATGCAAGAACAAATAATCAGTCAATAATTCTTCACTCTTTCAAACTCAATAGGATATATTAGTAAGCAATGAGATAAAGAAAGAAATAAAACCCACACATAATCAGCAGTTATCCAATTAAAGTTCCTATCATAGAATACATCCACATTGAATTGCTAAGCAAATATGCTTCCCAAAACTATTAGGACTTTAACAACAGGACATTTCTTTTTTATGATTTGGAAGGCAAACACAAAAAGCAGAATCTTCAGAAGGCATACACAAAAAGCAGAATCTTCTGGATACTTGCAAAACTTGTCAAATAAAACAGTCCAACACCCCATATTCAATGGGAAACATATCTGTCTTTTCATCTATTTTCTATGATGTTCTTGGCTTCCTTTGTTCACTTTCTCCATTCTGAAAATTGCTTGAAGAAATCAGAACATCGACACTAGCAACAAACCACAAGAATTCTTAATCAGCTTGTGTGCAATAGGAAGCATAACGCCTCCACATGCATAGAAGTTATGTGCTTTCTCTATTTGGAAATGCGACTAGTTCTCTATCTTGCTAATGCCCTATCTGTCCTATTTGTTGTAGTCCTGATTAGCTTCCTAGAAATAAAGAGTTTGTGTATAATTACACACCAAAAATAAAAATAGCCTTTATCTTTATCTGGATGAGATGGGTGATATATTATTGCAATGTATTGCTTTTCAAATTTTAATTGTCAGAGAAAATAAGTTGTGTGCATTTGTATTTTTGTATGTGTATGTGTGATGTACATGTGTGGGGACAGTAGAGACAGAAAGGAAAGGAAGTCTCTTATTGAAAATATCAAACGAGTTATCACTAACATTTCAAAGCTTTCTGTAATGCCTTTTGCACCTCTGTATGAAGCACACAGTACACACAAGCATGTGTAATATTAACTTGATCATGATAAAATTTAATAAAGCTTAAAATACAAGATAATATCTTTGAAGTTTTTCCATAGATCATTATGAGTTATTTAATACCTTAATTGATCATGACCAATTGATTTATTTTGATTAGCCAATGAAAACATTTGTTAGGACTTAGCTCCCAAAGTGTGGTTCCCCACTAGAAGCCTGGATATCAAGTGGCAGCTTAGTAGAAATGCACAATCTATAAATAAATAAATAAATAAATAATAAAAGAAATGCATAATCTCAAGTCCTCACAAAAACTGTGGAGTTGCAGTTTTTCAATACACCGAGGTGGTTTGTATGGGGACAAAACTGAAAGGATATGAGAACATTCATTAGCCCAAGAAAAAAAATATTTTAAATACTGTCAATATATGTCCTTATTAAGAAAATATACTCATCCATGAAAATATATTCGTTTAGTACAAAACTGCTTTGATGTAGCTGCTGCTAGCATCACCATTTTAAGGATGAGGAAAACTGAGGCACAGGGAACCTAAAGATCGTACTACATGCTAAACCACTAGTAAGGGTGCAGAGCTGAAACTTTAATTCAGGAAGTCTGACTATAATCCATTGAAATGTTTTTCTTCAAAATTAATTACTTAATTATGTGTATTGTAACAGAATCTAGGCTCTCCTTTGTAGATGAAAAACTGAAACAGAAATAGTAGAGGGTGAAGCATATCTACATCTTGTGTATCTCTTAATGATTTTTTATTTTTATGTGAGTTAAAATTTTCTAATTTCAGAAAAAAAAATGTTTTTCTGGGAGTGGGAATACAAAGAAATTCAATTTCTTATAAAAACAAAGTCTTTGCTACATTTCTTTTTCCTTTTGTAAAAATAGTATTGCCAAAGCAGCTCAGTTTAAGTACATGATTAATTTCACCTATGCAATGGTCTTTCATTCTGTGCCCTGAAAGGAATCTGCTTTTACCCTGTATTGAGTAATAATGTATAGACAGATTCACATCAAACTGTTGGACATTATGGGATCTTTCTAGATGAAAGGGTTTTTTCTTTTCTTTTTTTTTTCTTTTACAGTTCATATCCTTCAAAACCCTGAGGGGATATTTCAAAGAGTTACATGGGTATTGAATTGAGCTCAGTGTGTTTAAGATCTTTGCCCATGATATTTGGATTTTATATGTTATATTTTAGAAACTAAGCTGCTCTGTAAAAATGTAACAGCTAGTTCTTTCAGAAGGTAAGACTTAATAGTACAATACAATGGCACTTTTAATTGGAATTTCAATATTTGGTCTTAATTCTGGTTGAATTCTGTAACTGCAATTTTCTACTTGAATAAAAGCAGATATTTGTGTGACATTTTCCAATATTTCCTGTTATCTTGTCCAATTCAATTCTCCATCAGCAGTGGGAAGGAGGGAAAATACTAGAAAACACTAGTAGTACAGAAATGTTTACAATAGTTCTAACTGCTAAAAGTAGTTGTTATAGAAAATTTTCTGAGAAAAAAACAAAAACAAACTGCTGAATGAAAAACATGATGATTGTTCCAAAAACTGAGAAGGGCTTTCATACATTCATAATACAAAAAATATCTTTAATGAGTATGGCATTTTTCTAACTGCAGTCTGAATTGGGCAAATAATTCATTAATTCCATGTTAATATTTAACATAGTTTTAAAAAAATAAGATTAATTTTCTTCCTATGTTATTTAAAAGAATTTAGACAACATTTATGTGCCTTTGTAAAATTGATACTTCCCTTGAATCAATGCTAAGAAACACTTATGCACACACACTATCCAAAGAGATAGGCATGGTACAGTTAAATAGAACTATCAATTAGGAAAGAATTATGCAGTTCAGTTTTAGATTGTTACATGCATAAATCTACGAAAATCACAGTATCATCCCAACCCTATGAAACTACATCATTAAAACAATAATTATAGTCATTCAGTGAGCCTTGCAATGCACTACTGATGAGCCCCAGAGAAGTAGAATCTTCTAAAGAAAATTAAAGCTCACCATTTTTCATATGCTTAGAAAATTTTGTTCTGTAAGCAATGCTATTTTCAAGATAATGAAGTATTTTTCTCAAAATATTTATATTTTGGCATGAGTTTCCCAATCTAGAGCATCAGCTTCTGTGAAATCATCAATTAATATAAAAAGTTAATAGAGTTTATATTTAAGTCAAAATTTTCTTAGATTTAATGGTTTGAATAGAGTGCAGTTCCTTTTTAACTCCCACATTTATAGTGCTTTCATCTTCATTTCTTATCATTGTCCATAAAAGACTATTATGATAATGTTTACTGCAGACATTTTTGACTATATGACACACTATTAACTCAGTCAGATTGAGTCTATCAAAATTAATTCCCTGTTAGCTATAACTTTATAATTTTGCTAGATAATAGAGTAGCACAGAACCAAAGACAAGATTTTCAGAAGAGAGAAAGAATTGAGTTTACAGCAGAATTGATAAGAGATGTATTTATGTACTGATTCTGAATTTATCCTATTTAGGATTGTCTTTATGTACTTTTCAACATGTTCAGGGAAAATTTACTTTCGAAAATTCATGTTTAATTTTAAGCTGCTTTAAAGTAGTATATACACATATTCAAATATGTTGAAATATCAATGAAGAACAGTTAACTTTCTTGACATTATGATCATTACAATTCAGCATGGTTGCAATTCTAACATATTCACTGGTTAGCTGTCAAAGTAGTTTTAGAAATCAGTAGTCCATATTGCTCAAATTGCCCTTTTAGTTGTAGAAGCTTCTACATGGGAAACTTTGTTTCAACAAATGGCCTTATCACATATACAAAATGTTTTCCATATAAATATAAGATTCCTCTTGGGCCATGATAACTATTTAGATTTTATTCTAATTTACTCCCAATGTGTTGCTTCATTTAAATTGCAAAAGGTAGCTGCTTACAAATATTAGTGTCTCTTCTCTTTTAGAACATGATAAACATCAAATATTGGTTTAGAATATTAAACTGTAGATTGAAAAAGCTAAAACTCAGTTCTCTTATTTGCATTATGACGTTGTGGGACTAAATGGTATCCAAAGGCCCTTAGAAGACTAAAATTCAAAGGCAATACAAAAGGCCACACCTTAAGAATTCATTAACAAGGACTTCATTTTGGGGTTTCAGTATTATAACCCTAGAAGGTGTATTGAAGATCAGTATGATCCCTTCATTTTATAGATAAGGAAAAGAAGACAGAGTGAGATTAATTATCTATCCAAAGTCACAGAGCCAGTTAAATGCAGTATGTGGATTAGAATCCTGTAATATGTAAATTGATGGCCTAAAAGAGACTACATGCTAAGCTCTGTGGTGAAAAGATTTCAATAAGAGTGATTTCAAAATAAAGTACCATGATAAAATTATTAGTCAGTTTTCATATTTTTAAAAGCATTATTTAACTAGATAGCCAAAGATAACATTTAAAATCACTACTATTGTCATGGCTTTTGAGATATACCCAAACAATGAGAGAAGAATTTTCCAGGACAAAAATAAAATTCTATACCTAATTTCATATAAATTATTTTGAAGAACTTTTTAAATATATCTTGCATTTTTTTCCAAAATAAAATTCCTAAAAATAAAGTGTCAGATGAAGATTATATACTTATTTGAAACAGGACAATAATTACTAAGATTACTGATTAAAATGGAAAAAATGGTTCAGCAAACACTGTCACTTCTAGTACCTATTAGGAATTTCCAACATTCAATAAAGATGTAAATTAAAAAATTACAGAAATTATGGGAAAACAGATTGCCCAACGTTGTTCATTATTTAATGAATTCCTTGATACATTCACTAGATGTTGAGTGTTCTGTTGATGCAAACGATTATGAAGGTTGCAAGTTATTGTAGTATATAGTATCATAATGATTATATGTATATCACAGAATGTTCCTCATACATTAAAATTTATAAATTATGTATAAGAAATTGGTGCGTGACTAACAATACTAAATATTCCAAGGAATCCAAAACTCGCATATTGACTTATTGATTATACTGACTTTCAAAGAATTAAAAAAATGAACAAATGGCAAATGGTCTTGTCTTATAAGCAAAGAAAAGTGAGAGGTAAGATAAAAGAAGAAGAAAGACAGAAGAAGGTCATAAAATGAATTGCTTTGTGGCTCATAAATAATAGAAACACAAATGTCAAATGAACATTATTATATGGTATAGGTAGCCTAATAAAAATTTAGAGGTAGAGGAAAGCTTATTGTGAAGAGAAGGCCACCTATTTTCTGTCACTGAAAGCAGTTATTCAAGCTTACTGACATTCCAGACCTTATGGCATTGGTTTTCAATTGGCAGCTTGTGCCAACCTCCTAGTGCTTGTCATTTTCAAATAGAAAGGACAAGATAAGAGATTGCTTTACTTAGGCCTGCTTTTGAGTGATAAACCTCCATCTAATCCTTATTAGATTTAAGATACTAAAGATAACACTCATCTTAGAGTCTGTCACACAAATGGAATGCTGAAAATGTCTTCAAGTTTCCAGCTTTAAAGATATACTTCTCATTTTGATCCATGACCTCTGCACCTTTTTTATATTATCTCTAGAATAAATTCTTCATTGCATTCACAAAACCTAGACACTACAAATTAGGAGATATTTTTCAATTGGTCTATATGATAGAACTGTTTCATCCATTTTTCATTTTGATGTATTTTTAAACTTTAATAAGCTTTAATACAAAAAGACAGACTTCTCCAAAGCATGCCACTTAAGCAATAAAATTAATATACATCATGCAGCACCTGCCACTTGATCACTGTTTACTTCTGCCTAAGCACATTTATTGTACAAACCTATTACTATCAAGTGTATCTTACATTCTCAAGCAATGGCAGATGGCTGAACTCCTAGAATCATTCTTTTTTTTTATTTAATTTTTTGATTCATTGAACACAAATGGAGTACAGCAATTGTTTTTCTGGTTATACACAAAGTAGAGTCACCCCTTCTGTGCATTCATACATGTACACAGGGCAATGATGTCTGTCACACATTCTGTTATTATTCTTACCCCCCACCCCAACCCCACCCCTCCCTTCCCTCTATGCTCTCTATCCTTTCTCCATTCTTGCCATCATTCCACCCCACATTATGCATCGTCATTCACTTATCAGAGAGACCATTTGGCCTTTGGATTTTTGGGATTGGCTAATCTCACTTAGCATAATAGTCTCCAACATCATCCATTTACCTACATGTGCCATAATTTTATTCTTCTTTATGGCTGAGTAATATTCCACTGTGTTCTTTTAACATATTTATATAGAAATACTTTTCTAACATTATTACTTATACAATATCAGGGTCTAAAACAAAGTAATAGTCTTAAAAATATTAATGATTGCAATGAGTTTCCTTTGAAACAGGAAAAAAGAGACTTTGATAATATTACCTTAAAAATATCACTATATGAGAAGGAATTTTTTATTATTTCAGTAGCAACATTAAACTGTATATTATTTTCTATTTGCAAGGGAATGAAATTTAACAGGCATTTATTTGTCCTATATCTCCACCACCCAGGAAAGTTAAGTTCTGCCCTTTTCTCCAACTAAGTGATATCATTGATAATGATAATATCACTCCTTAGACATAATGATGTATTGATTTTTCAGAACACATTACTTCATGCTTGTTGTGCAGATTTAAATTATTCTCCTTTTTTCTCCATGAACTGACATTGTTTTACTGTTTGTTATGGTTTGGATATAAAGTGTTTCCAAAAAATGCATTCACTGAAGGCTTGGTTCACAATGCAATGATGTTCAGAGGTGAGATTTTTGATAATAGGATGATGAGGCTTTGATCTCATCAGTGGTTTAGTCTACTGATAGCTGAATGGACTATTAGAGAGGAGGTGGAAACTGCAGGCATTTGAACCATGGATGGAGGAATTGGAAGGAGGTCACCGGTGGCTTCCTCTTGTGAACTATATCTTGTTCCTGAAGCTTCCCCCATCTCCTCTACTTCCTGGCTGCCATGAGCTAAGGGCATTCCCCTGTCACTCCCTTCTGCCAAGATGTTCTGCTTTATCTCAGGCCCAAAGCATTAGAGCCATCTGACCTTGAAATGAAACCTCTGAACCCATGAGTCAAAATAATTCTTTCCTCTTCCAAATTGTTTTTCTTGGGTATTGTCACAGCAACAAAAAGCCAACTATTGTACAATTTTAAGAAAGAATATTTCATTCACAGATTTTCCTAGACTTGTGATGAGATTATATCCCTATAACTCCACCTTATGTTGAAAACTGCAAGTAAAATATATTTTTAATATACTTAACCTAATATAAATAGTTTAGCAATACAGTATACTATAGAGCATGAATTGTTCACCCTTGTGATGGTATGAGTGATTGGGAGCTATGAATCACAACTGATGCACAGTATGGTGAGAGTATTATACAGCATATCACTAACCAGAGAAAAGATCAAAATTCAAAGTGTGACATATGAATACATATTGCTGTCACAGTATTTATTGTACAGTGTAAAACTCAAATGTTTAGCCATCTAATTTGGGATCAAAGATAGACAGAAGAGACAGAGCTGGCCTGATTGGATAATTTACCTTTAAAAAGAAAAAAAAAAACTTCTTTTTTAGGTTGAATATATTTCCTGTTTCATGTAACAATATTAACAAATGGATGACATTCTATTTTGGTTTTAGTGTAATATGCTAACTGATGTGTGACTTCCACCAAAAATGCTTTTTTAAATAAATATTAGGGGGCTTATAGAGAGACTTCCCTGGGTATACAATCGCAAACAAAAAGCTCCCAGTCAACACATATATGAGTAATACTTGCTAAACTGAGAATTCAGACAAATTTCAGAATTCTCTGGAAAGGATTACTATTTCTTTAAATATGGAAATAAGTATTACTTTTATTCTAACTAATTAAATGATATTGTCTCCTTGAATTTTTAGATGAATGATTAGCACAATCCTTCTGAATCACTGCTTTTCCTACAGTACGAATGTAACAAAATTTGTCTGGAAAAATATTTGGATTATTTTTATTTTGCTTTTAGAAAACTGACCCCTAATATCTTTAATTATGAAGGACTGGGTTTTAATGATCCATAATTAGATGATCTTTTTAAAGCTTCATAGTTTTAATTTTTTTGTTTTTTATCAATTGTCTATTTTTATAATTAGAAGTTCAAGTAATGAAACATTCAACTAAAATTACCCTAGTGT
This sequence comes from Glaucomys volans, assembly GCA_020662805.1. Lineage (NCBI taxonomy): Eukaryota > Metazoa > Chordata > Mammalia > Rodentia > Sciuridae > Glaucomys > Glaucomys volans. The sequence continues at coordinate 545,564 of JAJEJO010000546.1, forward strand.
TATTCATGTCAATAGTCTTAACAGAACAAGATAAATTTTGCATTTCTCTGAGTAGTACTCTAGTCAATCAAAGTGTTCTCACACTTTTTATACCAATTAATTAGATTATGGTACAGGATCAATCAAAGTGTGTTACGAGGGAAAGATTAATTACTTCCTTTTTGTGAATTAATTAGTAGTGTATTAGAGTGCTAAGCAAACCTAACCTAGTGAAAGAAAAATGAATGTTAAACAGATATACCAACCTGAGAAATGCTTTAGTGTATTTATCATTTTTAAATAAATGACAAAGTATATTTCTCTTTTTTTTAGATATAGAACTTCTCTATCCCTACTTAGGGATCTTGTATTTTTCACCACAAAAATGAGTATGGCATAACAGTCTCCAACATCATCCATTTATCTACAAATGCCATAATTTTATTCTTCTTTATGGCTGAGTAATATTCCGTTGGAGACTGTTATGCTAAGTGAGATCAGCCAATCCCAAAAATCCAAAGGCCGAATGGTCTCTCTGATAAATGAATGATGATGCATAATGCGGGGGGGGCCGGGGAGGGTGGCAAAAAGGAAGAAAGGATAGATAGCATAGAGGGAAGGGAGGGGTGGGGGAGAGGTGGGGAGTATAAATAATAACAGAATGTGTGACAGATACCATTGCCCTGTGTACATCCATGAACGCACAGATGGTGTGACTCTACTTTGTGTACAACCAGTGAAACAATAGCTGTACTCCATTTGTGTTCAATGAATCAATAAGTAAATAAAAAAATTTTAAAAAATGAGTATGGCATAATAAAAAAAGGAAAAAAAAAAGTTTTAACAAATAATTTTTAAGGTTGAAAATTTTCATGTATTTTGTTTCCTTAGGCTCAACTACTAGACAATAATATAACTATAACATTTTCAGATAGAGAGACTTCCTGTGAGAAATGACCATATTCAATGAAGAGGCTTTTAAAAATGCAAATGACATAACTTTCAGTTGAAGAAAATGGAAACTAAGTCCTTCCCCATTCACTTTTAGAGAAATTTTCTCTGAAAATAAACTGATATTTGGCTGGTAAACAAGACATATTTGAGGTTCTTTAGAAACTTCCCATCTATTTCACCATTTCATTTCCTAAGAAGTATGGATATTATTTATGATCAGTCAAATTATAACATGCCAGTAGATCAGTAGAAATCAGTACTTAACTTTTTATCTTCAATTACCCATAGTGATAAAGTAGCAATACATTTTTAAGGGGAAAAAAATCACATACATGGATCTCGTATGCATGCGTTATTCATCTCTGAAGTTTAATGTAGCACACATTTGCAAATTTTTCTACAAGTCTCAAAACTCATTCTGAATTATAATTCCAAAACAAAGTTTTTAAAAGAAAGTTGGAAAGCACTTTAAAATCTTGTCTTCACAAATTATATTTTACCCTAGACATGAACATAGGGCCACACATAGTTTATTATGTTTTGTCTACAGAGGATCACAGGGTCCTCAAACTCTAATAGTAGAGTAATACTCTAGTATTAATACTATACCTGGACATCTAAAATTACCCAAATATATTTATGCCCTATTCTTTATGGGAGCCATCCACTGTGTTTCCATTAATGTGTCTTCAGAAGGTCCACTGAAATCCAGATACTATTTGTTACACTATGCACAATAACCCAAAAGCAACCAATAATGCTATTTTTAGGGTGGGCTTCTGTTTGGTTTTATTTTTAACAAATTATTTAACTTCAAAGAGCATGGTTCATTTGAAATAGTACACTTAATTTGTTGGGGCTACTATAGTAGGAATGGTCTGGAATATAGACTACTATCCTATAAGATAAAATTGCATAGAATGGCATTAAGTGACCCTCATACCAAAGGCTAAAGTAAGGAAACTGTAGTTGTAGAATTTAAAAATTCAAAATCTTCAAATGGAATGATATATTTTATTAAACTTGTTTCCTGAAAAATGAAAAATTGCATTGCATTTTCTTGTTTCTCATTTATCTTAAAAAGGAAAGTGAGTATTCTTAGCAAAAGACTTTAGAGAATGGATTGTGATCATTACTTCATCCCATCAGCAATTTTTATCAACCAGGGAACTATATTTTTAAAGTAGTATTAATAAATCCCTCTAGCAAAATTTTTTCGGAAAATCTTACTCATGAAAGTTCTTATTTCGATCTATTTTTGTGAACTTAAAAGGGATTTTCAAAACAATATTCAATTTTGGGAAATTCATTAGTAGGAAAGAAAGCAGATTGAGGATGTAATACATTTCAGAATATGAGATGGGAACTGCATAAATTAATTCCATTGCTTTAGGACAACATTTACTTCCACTAACAGTTTACATTCCTATTTGTGGTGCTATTGACTAACACTGCACATTTTATTGGCATCTGCTCTGTGTCACAAAGCTCATTATTGTGTACTATTTCAGAGCTTTAGAATTTCCTTTGGAAGATTCAAAGTACCTTGTCAATATTAGCCTGAAGAAGTTATTTTGCTTTGGTGAATTCTGCATCAGTTATTTTCTTCCTTTTTAAATCAAAGCATATATGCATACATACACGCACATACTGTTACAAATCTCACTAGTATGCCATATTAAGAAAATAGAATTTTATTTAAAGGTAAATATTTGTCCTCTTGTGCTTAAAATAAGATTATTTCTTGTCCAAAAATGGAACATTATCTTAAAACATGATTTACAGGGAGGTCTCAGGTTTGGTAGGAGAGCAGGTTGTTAATGTCATTCATGGTAAAAATAACCTTTAAGCATTGAATTAATGCTGTTAAACTTTTTCAGAAATTGAAATTCAGTATTAAATATTTCTATACTTTGCTTAAACTTATTAGAATAGCTGGTAGAAAAAATGTAGTATTTGTTTTACTAATGTTATAGCTTACGGCCAGCTCCATTTAAAAATAAAGCTTATTTATCAAAGGTCTTTCTCAACTAGGAATTTTCAATTGCTCCATCCTCTGGAGTAAATACAAATGAAACAACTCACACCCAAAATAATTGTGTCAATATGATTAGAGGAGAGGAATATTTAGTCCCTAGAAGAAACAAGTCTTGAAACAGAAACCCTGCATATATGTCAGCTAATAAAATTGTTGATGGTACTTACATATTTAAATATAAATAAATCAGTTCCTATAAAGAATAATAAATTTGAATATTTTAAACAATTACTTAATACTAGATATAATTGAGTTAATGAAGCTATATTGAATTTTATATGTCTTATAATTTCTAATGCATTCTGATTATTTTCATATTACTATCAAATATATTCAATTTTGATTTCGTTTAATTTTAAAATGTATTTCATGGTTATAACCATGGATGTTTGCTCTGAGTTATTTTTTAACTGTTGCTGTGCAATTCTATGACAAAGTGTCTTAGTAATACAGGTTATATGCAAAGGAATTAGTTATTTCTAGTTTGTAAAAATGGTGCTTAATCTCTCTATTCTTATCCATTAACAGGGCCTGATAGGCCTATAATTAAAATGGTAATTTATGAAGGGAAAAGATCAAGGACACCTTTGCTTAATGCATATTTGTTACTTATAACCATGTTCTTATTAGAAATTGGCTCTGAGTTCATTATACTAGTGAATTATATAATCACAACTCCGCATTTCTAGCAAAAGTCATAATTCTGTGTTGTACAAGGTAAATGAGGTACACTGATGATAGATGTTACAGAACAATTTGTAATCCACAAAATTAATGTTGATCATTTATGCTAAGAATAAAATTAAAAATGAAGATAGTAGACATTTACGACTTTTTGGACTGGATGTCTCAAATGTATCTAGTACTTTTACATTGTAAATGATTTTAGTATTCCACATCTACACTTGCAAAGAGAAAAAAACATATATGCTATTTTTTCATTCATTCTATATGTTTAGTTTTAGGTTACATCTTGATGTTTAATCAATCTATTTCCCTTACTTATTAAAGCTTCAAAACGAGGACATTCGAGTACAATTATGAGGAAACCATTTTGCTCTAAAGTGTAGATGTTTTATTTAAATTTATTTAAATTCATACAATTCATACTGCTTAATATAACCTTTCAAAATTTTTAAAATTATGTTATTTAATATGGTTTTCCTGATTATTTGGTCCATTTCTTTATATTCTTCATAATTTTATACCTGCCATTTTCCTGTATTACTTATATGGTATGCTCTTTATTCCATATACAATTTTATATACATAATTTATATCTGTAACAAATCATAATTTCTTAGAATTTCAATAAGCTTCAGACATGTACATTTATCAAGTTTTGTTTTTCCCCAAATTATAAGGCAGAAGGATTCTCATTACATGTTTATGATAATAAATATAATGAACTTTTTAATATTAAACTCATGATCCTTTTTAATAATTCAAGATCTTTGGAATTTACAAAACATAGCTTTTGCACCTTCAGTCTGGAGACCAAATCTGAATATCTTTCTAAACAGTGTGTGATTTCATTCCATTTTTTAAAACCTCAGACCATCTCCACCATATTGGAGTTGGGATCTCTTGTTTCCCAAGAAAGACAATAATTGTCAATGGCTCTTATTTTTACTAAAAATAAAAACGAAATAATTTAGGTAGATTAGATATTATTTATTGCTACATAAATAAGTGAATGAAAGAAAATAAAATGTCTGATTACCTATGTATATACATAAATCGAAAATTCCACCTATGTCCAAGCAAAGTATTATACATTTCATGACAAATTTCATTTAGAATAGCTATGATAATACTTTTGGAATATTATCAATTCCTGCCTATAAGCAATCTACCTAATTCTTTATGTTTACTTTTAGGAATGTATTACTATTCATAGTAACATAACAAATTGGCCCATATCATTACAGCTATGACAGTTTGACTTGTTTTTTTTATCAGACTTTTTTAGTTATACATGAAAGTAGAATCCATTTTGACATAATTATACAAGCATGGAATATATCTTATTTTAATTAGGATGCCATTCTTGGTGACATACAAGATGATGAGATTCATTGTGGTGTATTCATATATGTACACAGTAAAATTATTTCAGATTCATTGCACTGTTCTTCCTTTTCCTATCCCCCTCCCTTCCAAATACAAAAAACCCTTTCACATTGAGCGATTGGCAATGTGATTACTTACTAGATTCAGGATCAGAGTTGCCGTCCCCTTCAGTACGGTTGTTGGGTGCAGTATGATCAAAGTACTCTTCCTGAGGATAGCCAAGGGGCAGAGCATGGGATGTGCTAGGAAGGCTCCCTGCATCATGGTCTCCCAGTCCACCATCACTGCTGCTTTCCTGAGAGCCTTCTGGTAGGTGAAATGTGACACGTCGCTGGGTCTAAAAAAAAAGAAAGAAAGAAAATTATAGGGTTTCAGCAATGATCTGCTTAATGCATCCAATTTAGGCAATGTATTATTTCAGCAATTCAATGTTAGCCACATTAACATTATCCTGGGTTATGAACAAATTCAGGCTTTTGAGAACAGGCAGATCTGTGTTCAAACCTGCTTCACCTGGCAGTGGAGTTGCTTCTATTGTATTTCTACACAGGGCATATCCAAATTCAGAAAGTCAACTTGTAAAGCATGATACTGTTAGCTTTTACAGGCATATGAGCACACTGGATCTGATCATCATTTAAATTTTGATTTCTCTTGCTATTATTTAACAATAATTAATTTTTTAAAAATAATAAACATGGATAAATATTTTAAAAACTGCTTTATCCATAAGTTTCTTGTAAGCTGAGACAATAAATCACACAAATTTACTCAATCATATAGGCTTAAAATTTAAAGTACAAATCATATTTTAAAATAATCTTAGGAAGATATTTGAATTGAAATTCATTTACATTGATTTTATTCTTCAAAACAAACAAAAAGTCATTAAACAGTGTGGATAACAGATGATGGGAACTATAAATCAAGCCACACACACACACACACACACACACACACACACACACCATGGTAATAATAGCAGAATATAAAATATATATACAAGTCAAAATGTAAAGATGAAGCATTTCTTTTTGAACATAAGAGAGTTATGACATCTAGGAAGGGTGATACCCCCACCAGATGAAGACGCATTTGTGTTTGTAGCATTGCTGCACATAGTAGCTTGTCTCTGAAGACAGCCTCCCTAATGGACCTTACCTCCTGCTATTCAGACCCTTATGTGGTCCCCACCCAGTGAATCTGGACAGGCCCAGTATAATCAAAACTTACAGTTTCTGTCATCTTTCCTTCCCCTACTCACTATGGGGAAAACCAGCTACACTGAAAGACGTCTGACTACTGGGAAACAGCCATACTGTGAGGAATTTCAAACCGTCCATGTGAAACTAGTGCATAAGAAGAAACTACAATGCCTAAAGAGGTCCAGCTGTTCTAGCAACTCCACTGTAGGTCTCAGATACACATTTGAATAATTTATTTTGTACATTCCAGCTTATGATATCATTGGAGCCTCTTGGCCATCTCTAAAATTTGGACCAACTTATTCAAAGTGTGAGTCATTCTGGAGCAAAGATAGATATTTCTGTTGTTCATTACTCATATTCCTAATGTAAAAAATGAGAACATTTGGTTTCTATGTTCCCCCCAAAATAGGGACGATTTCTGGTGTAACAGATAAACCAAAACACTAAACTACTAGAATTATGAAATATACAAATTAGAAACCATTATTTATATACTTCAAAAGTCACATGAATCTAGGTACTAGACATTTATATGACAGAATGCAAATGCTTTCAAACATTCAGGTTAGACAATGAGAGATGTCTTCATATGGACATATAAAAATATTTGAATTTCATTCCTTGGGCTAATAAGATATAATATAGAAACTTTATAGATGTATATAATATTTAAGTAGCAAAGGTGAATGTGCCTTATATATTTATCTATATATTTTCAATTTCCATTATCTATATATTTTCAATAAAATATGAAGAAATTACTGATATTTTAATATATATAATATAATACATGGAATATGTTTATGATCAGAGAATCATTCTAATGAGAGTCTGCTTACTTTGTATTTGTAAAAATGTAAAATTTATAATGATATTTGTTCAAATTCATTATGAATTTGGTCTTCTTACAAGCAGTAGCTGGTGGTGTTGAGGCAATACTTAGAAGAATTGGTCATGGCAAAAAATAAGCTGAATATAGAAAATCCTGTTGAAACAAAGTAATACTAAGGAATTCAAAAGGCAATGTTTTTTGTTGTTGTTCTTGTTTTGTTTTATTTTGTTTTGGGTGTGTTCTATATCACAAGGATGCCACGGAGAGTGACACTGAATATGTTATATGGTTAAACTACAGTGAACCTTCTAGGATTTAAAACATTGCTCAGTCCGAGCATGGCGATGCACACCTGTAATCCCAGCATCTCAGGAGGCTGAGGCAAGAGGATTGCGGGTTCAAATCGAGGCACTAAGCAACTCAGTGAGACCCTGTTTCTAAATAAAATACAAAATAGGGCTGGGGATGTGGCTCAGTGGTTGAATGCCCCTGAGTTCAATCCCCAGTACCAAAAGAAAAAAAAAAAAAGCATTGCTCAGGAAAATTATAGAGTTGCAATCACTTTCTATGCTTTTGCCTGCTCAATATCTCTCTATTAATCTTTGTATACAAGAACACATGTTGAAAAGGAAAATAAGTGCTTTATGTCTTCTATAATCATATTTATTATAAAAGCATAATATGGATGTCACACTGACTTTTAAATTTACATCTATCAGTCTTAGAACCATTTAATTGTGTTTGAGAGCTTTGAGATACATGGATTCCCTTGCCTGCCAGTCACCCGATTGATTATTAGTACTAAAGATATTTAGTACAGTTATAATAAAATAATATCCCATGCTGTATTCTTTAAAGCAGTTTCATACAAGTTTAGAAAAAGTTTAACTGCTTACAGGACACAGTTTAGAAGCACTAAATAAGCCCTTGGGCCCATAATTTGCAGACCCTTAATCAACAAGGCTAATTTTGTCTATCCAGTACAGCTGGTTTTGATTATTCTCTCTCCATAAGTCAGAAGCTTATTTACTTTTAGGCTAAACATGATTTAATTCCCCAAATTATTTGATTGTTAACATGTGTTCAGTCACCTCAAGATTTATATATGAAATTTTAAAAAATTAAAAACCAGGAAAATAGCAACTGTTAAAAATGTCCAAATAATTATTGTGTAGGAATGACTCTACAATTATCTACTATATGTAAGGTCAAAAATAATATTTAACATATAAATAAAAAATATTATGTGTTAAATAAACCAGTTTGGCATGAAATTGACTTATATTTGCTTTCACAACAATAATTAACTGTTCAAGGATATTTTAATTTTCTGTTAATACAATATATTTCAGTATGTATATTCTGGACAAATAATATGTTATATGTTTAGCATGTGTGTGTGTATACATACATAAAAATATTTTTATCATTTTAAGTGGTTTAAAATATTATATGTAGATTATAGAATCTATGAATAAGAAAACACTACTGACAAAAAAAAATGAATCTGAAATTTAAGATCTGCTGCTTAAACATTCATATATCTAAACAATAGAAATTCCCAGTGGATAGTCAGTACGTTTGAGCCAAATGATTGAAGTAGGGTTTTAAATGTTACTTTTTGATGTAAAGGAAATGGAGTTTTGTGTTCACTTGTTTATCTACGCAGAAAATAACAAGGCAATTTAAGTAAAGAAAAGATATCCTATCCGAGGACACCTGTGCTAGTTACTTACTAAAAGCCATTGCAAAGGAATGCCCTGGAATGAACCCATAATTAGTCTGGCCGTGTACTAACCCCCAACCTTTTTGACAGTCATAAATTGAATTCCACTAGGGACAGATAAGAGAAAGTTAGTTGGTTCGTGAGGACCCCTTTTAGTGAACACAACTCACTGCTTTTCTTTAATCCCTTCCTAAAGGCACATAAAAACACCACCAGCATAACCATGACTTCCTTCTTGAAATGCAGTTTGTCTATTTGACATTTTGCCATATAAATTTTAAACTGTATTTTACTTATTTTTATGTGGTGCTGAGGATCGAATCCAGTGCCTCACACTCTACCACTGAGCTACAACCCTAGCTCCTCCTGTATACATTTTGAAGGTTTGAATACAGCACAGACATATTAATAAACCCTCTTATTTATGTTAGCTTTAACAATTATCAGGAGACTCGCCATGCATCATGGTGCATTGTCTGGTCATAAAATTCATGATAAAATGGTCTAATATTCAAGGATATATTGGGGATTTAATTTTCAGTCTGATATACTGTCTTATCTATTTCTATAATCTGTAGCAGGCAAGCAAATATCATCAACTAAATGTGATTTTTATTCAGTGAAGTCACAAAAAGCTCTATGTTTGTATTTGTGTGAATAATTAGGTTGTCCATTCTTTTATAAAAATCTCCATGAGATATGTCTTAATTGAAACTACTAGGCTTTAATTTTTAAAGAATTGTTTAAAGGCTTCTGGAAATTTGACTTTTGATAATAACAGTTAGCTCTTTTTCCCATCATTATTATAATTATTCCTATTTCAGTTTGCATTTTTCTAGTTTGTGACATTTCTGGAAAGAAGAAAATATAAAATAATTATATGAACTTTGGTAACTTATGAATCCTTTGTAGCAAATTTTGGAAACTTTATTTACCTTGTTTGACTTTTAGTTTTTTATGGATGAATCCTTAACATCTGATATTATTTTCTGCCCAGATTCATAATACAGGGGTATTCAAAACACAGATATATTTATCTTATTTAATATATATGTATATATTAACACTTTCATGAAAATCATTCATTATGTCTTACAGAGAAAAATATAATTATTTTTGTGTTAAAGATGATCATTGTGCAGTGTAAAAGGGCAGTTATGTTAAAGACCATCTCATAATTTGTCTGTCTGAAACCATTCAAAGAAGCTGTGGCATACAAAACAAATTTACTGACTGTAATGGTGACTTCATGTAATGAAAATAAATCATGGATTTTATTTAAATAAATGTCTTCCTTCTATGGCTAGTTATGTTCTGCCAGTAACAGAGAAATCACACAGGATGCCTCTCTAAAATCTACACACATCATTTTAGCTCAAATTAATCAAAATTTTGAGACATATGAATACTCATAAACTCTATTTATATTACTTAAATGAATAATGTACAAGTAAAATACTAAATCCCCCAACATTTTTTGTGTCCATTATACCTCATGAAGTCATAAGTCCATACTAAAGATCAGGTGAATATCGTTACATTTCCATACCATGACGCAAGTGACATTTAAGAAAGGTTAATCTGGCACCAAGGAGTCTGCATGCAGAGGCCAGCCTGTGATTCTCATTATGGGGGGCTTAAATAACATGCTCTGACAGGCTCATTAGAGTTATCTATCAAAATTTTTAAACTTACTTTACAATCCTGCACTCTGCCGACTCCAATTCTAATACACTCTGATGTAGCCTTTCTTTAGATTAACTGTCATCACTAGTAATTCTTATAAGAAAGGGTAATCATAAGTAGCCTTATGTTTTTAAGGATTGTCATATGCGGGGTTCTTTTATTCATATGTAAAATATTCAGAATATAAACCTATTAAGCATATTTTAAGTTTTTGAGGTCCTGTATTCTATTCCAAATAATTGCTTCATTCTGGATGTCAGGGATATCTGCATTTTCCCATGAGTATGGTTTCATAGCAAATAATTTAATCAGAATATAAAATGTGAAAATAGCTTAGTTAGAAATTCAACCCAAAATTTTCATCTGCATTATATGACCGGCTCACATACCCACTTGAAGAACCTAATTCCTAATGTAAAAAATTCCTAGATGTCATAGCAGGCTTTTTTATTTTATAACAGAAATTTACTATTTGACCCTGTGATTCGTAGTCAAAATCAGGTTACTTTTCCAATTCAGGGTTTCAGTTGACTTATTTTTTCATTGTCTGGTTCCATACAATTTGAATAGTCTGCTCATTTCTCAATTTCCCTTTCACATTTTGTTGCTGAGTTGCTGTTTTTTTATCTTTTTAGGATTTGTTTATGTTGAAGTACTATAACATATTACTTGCCTTTGCAGGAAGTTCTTCATGAAGCTCAAATATTTTCCTAACTCTGAATATTTGCCATCACATTTTTCAGGGTACTTGGACATTTGCATATGTGTGGAAGAGCGAGACATAATTCTTTGATGGTTGGAAGAATACATAGCATAATATGAGGGTATCTTTCCTTGATTCATAATTCAATTCAATTACAATGGAAATAATCTATTTTCATATAGACAGGATGGATCTTCTTCTTTTAGGAATGTTATATACATTATAAATGAACAAATTGGGAATTACCACAATAATGTGAACACTGAAATTAAATAGAATTATTGTAAATGTTTGCAAAACTACAATTGCTTGACTAGCAAAATATGATGAAGTAAAACAATATGCATTGAAACTGGCATGTGTCCAAAAATGCCACTAAGTAATATAAAAGCAAATATTTAAATTAGAAGCAGACTGTATTCTCAATGAAAACTCTAAGAATCAGTAAAAAAAAAAACAAGTAGAAGAAATGTCTTCCTTGTTTTAGTAGTTACTACATCTATGTTTAGTGATTTACATTTAAATTTATGAATAAACAAAGAACCTTGATTATCCAGAAGCAGTTATCTGGTAGCCTCAACTATACAAAACATTGCCATACATAAGGAAGTAAAGGACAAATAATGTGAATTGCCAAAGTATGTATCACGAAGTACATGCTCATAACCATGTCTACCATACTCTTCTTTAATATTTAACTTTAATAACCTTGGTTATCTGGTTCACAGTGTGTTTGAAGAATTGGTAGCTATAAGAAATGAAAACACTGACAGGAGAAAATTTCACCAATTATCCTTAGATCTGTCTTCAATAGCTACATAGAATAGATGTGATTCTTGTATATGACAAGCCTTCCACTGTTTGAAGAGTGTTAAGCCTTTGTACAATCCTCCTATTCCAACCAAAAATTTCTATCCTAATTTGACCTGGTTTTCAAAACTTTCACCATCCTAACACTTTTCTCTTTTGTCCACGCAATGTATTTGCATAATTAACAAGGTTAGGCCTACATTATTTAAAACTCTCTATAATTAGTGATAAAATATGGTTGAGAGATGTTGGAGTCATAAATTATATGTAATCCAAATACTTGTTATTTTGTTAGAATATTAGTCAGTAATTTTTCAAGTTGTTAAATTATTTGATTTTTTTCCGTGTAAGAAGCCACAAATTTTATTTTGAGTGTGGCTTTGCCTCTGGTGTCACTTCTTTTTATTTGAAGAATAATTTCTCTATTGCCATAGTTACTCAACATGTCTATTTAATCGATGTGTTTTAAACAAACCAAATGTCATTCAAGCAACAGATGGTTTCTGACTTGAATTATATAGGTTGGAACAATTATACAGGATACAGTGAAAGAGGAAAATCCTGGCATTGTCATCAATTATATAAACACCTGGATCAGAATATTCTCGTTTAATGTTAGCAAAAATTACACCAAAAAAGTGTGTGATGGAAACAGAAAAGAGAACCTTAAAATAATAAAGATTAGAATATTTTCCTAAAAACATTGGAGAGTATGCACATTAGCTAGTATGCTAGTCATTTCTTTAGAGTGTTGAGTTTATAAACATTGATAATATGTGTGTGTTAGACATATTTTGGAGTTTGTGGAAATTTTTTTTATCTTCTTTACGTGGTATTCATTGGCACATCAAAAACAACTGATACTCATGTAAAATGTGTCACTCTCTGGATATTAATATTAGATGAGAATACCAATATTTCCTTTTAATCCCATTATTTTCTTAAAAATATTTGAACTTTTATAGTCTCCATAGGTAATCAAAGGGGAAATAAAAATATCTGCATTTTCCAGCAACAATATTTACCAGGTACTAGCAAGTAATGTTGAGGTGAACATAGTTGATGGTGGAGGGAGTAGAAGCTGCAATGAACTAGTATCTACAGTAATTATATAGTTTTTTATTTGTGGACCTCTCTTTTTGTACAGATGCATCTCACTAAAAACAGACTTCTGTTTATTCGACATACAAATTAGAATGTATCTAACATACCATCTACCACATTCATGTTCCCTATAAATGCACATACACACACGTACACACACATGCACACACTATTAAACAGAAGTTCAGAGTTATCCAGAATTTAAAGTTTTTGAAAAGCCATTATTGAGCTAAGGCTCCAGTAGTAAATTTAGATGGTATTATTCCTTCCATTGCTCTTAAGAAGTTATAAAACGTATGTATTACGTATCTCTAAGGTGAGGATGGGAATAAAAACTATTAGGAAAATCTCCAATCCTAAAACCCTCAAAACAATCTTGTGTGTTTACACTAAATAGATTATTTTAACCTTTTGTAATATTACTTTTGTGGCCTCTCATTATTGTTGTAAATTAGAAAAACATATGCAATTTTGATAAAATCAGTCTATTACAACCAGCATCATCCAGTGGTTTTCAAACTTTGGTTGCTTACAAATCACTTAGTCAATTTGTTAATAAACTAGATTCCTGTGTATTAACTTTGAATTATTCTGATATAGTAGGTTTAAGATTCATGTAGTTTAAGACATATGGTCTACTGTACAGTGAATGTTCATATCCCTTCAAAAATCATATTTTGATATCTGGTCCCTAATGTGATAGTATTTGAAGGTGGGACTTTTGGGAGGTGCTTAAGTTAAGAAGGCAGAAACAGAACCATCACAATGAGGTTAGTCTCTTTATAAAAGAGACTTTAGAAACCACTTCACCCTTCTCTACACAGTGAGCATATTTCTAGCTTTTAACCAAGAAGCAGGACCTCACAGGATACCAAATCTGTCAACGTCTTGATCTAGGACTTCTAATTCTCTGGAATTATGAGAAATAAAATTTTCCTGTTCATAAACCACTAAATCCATGATATTTTTTATAGTAGCCTGATGGACTAAAACATGGTCCTTTGACCACAATTTCAGAAAATAAAATATCTATACATGTGAGAAAAGAGAATGTAGTGGTTGAATTTTCAAAATGTTTTTAACATACTACATTTCTTAGTATTTGGAAATAAATTGATCTCTCTAGAATAATGAAATTCTAACAATACCAGACTGTTCTCTGTTTTAAAAATTTTAGAAAATCATTATTTCAAAAATTTTATACAACATTTATCTCCTTTTGCAACTATTTTTGTTTTTGAATCACATTTGATACCTTGACATTTATGGTGGGACCAACAAAGACAGCTCATAATATAGCTACAAAATGAAAACTCCTAGTACTAAAAAATTATTTTTCTCATCAATCAAATATATATATATTATATATATATATATGTATATATATATACTCACACACACACACACACACGGGCTGGGGTAGAGCACTTCCTAACAGGTGTAAGGCCTAGGGTTCAGTTATATATATATATATATATATATATATAGAGAGAGAGAGAGAGAGAGAGAGAGAGAGAGAACATGTTTCATACTTTGAAATTTTAGTTATTTCAAGGAAGTTGAAAACATTATGGACTTTTCTACAATTTCTTATGCCTGTATACTCTCCTTATAGATTACAAATGCATTGCATTGACCAAGGAAATAATGATTATAATTTTGTTATCTATTAAGTTCTATAACACTCAAGAGTCATGAGATTATATTAAAATCAGAGACACATTCTGAAAAATGAATATATGTATTCTTAAAAGTTTGGAAAGTTATCTCTGGGTACATTTATACTTTCACATTTTCAAGCTACTACATCTATGGAGTTTTATCAGTTCCCATTTTAGTCATTTTGATGGTAGCTTTTGTTCAAATAATTATGCTTAGGAAGTGTCTCTTTGCAATTCTGATAAATGATATAGCCATTATATTATAAACATAAAATGACTATGGCATTTTAAAAATTAGTTTTAAATAGTTACACATGATAGTAGAATGCACTAAGATATATCATACTTAAATGGAGTATAATTTCTCATTTTCCTGGTTGTACATGATGTAGAATCCCACCGGGCATGTAGTCATATATGTAAATAGGGCAATAATGTCTGATTCATTCTACTCTCCTTCCTACCCCCATATCCCCCACCCTTCTCTCCCCTGTACCTAAAGTAACTCTAATTCTTCCCTAGGGTCCCCCAATCCTTATTGTGAGTTAGCATCCACATATCACAGAAAACATTCAGCCTTTGGTTTTGGGGGATTGTCTTATTTCATTTAGCATGATATTCTCCAGCTCCATCCATTTACCAACCAATACCACAATTTCATTCTTTTTCAAGGATGAGTAGTATTCCATTGTGTACATATACCTCATTTTTTTAATCCATTCATCTGTTGAAGGTCACCTAGGTTAGTTCCATAGTTTAGCTATTGTGAGTTGGGCTGCTGTAAACATATATGTGGCTGCAGCACTGTAATATGTGTGTGGGAGGAAGTGTCGAGAAATGAAATTATCTCTCTATGAGTCAGTCATGCTAATACATGGTGCTGCTCTGAAGATAAAGACAATTTTGATAATATGAGGTAGATTTAAATGAGATTATTAAAATATATTTTCAGGGAAGAGATTCAAGATGGCGGGCTAGAGGAAGGCTGCATTCCTACTTGCTCCGTGGATTTCTACTTGCTCGAGATTCAAACAGCAGGAATATGGCTCTCAACGAGATTTTATATTCAAATCACATATAAGGGGTCCCCAGTCGCCGCTCGGGAACCAACTCTGCTGGGCTGGGCTCCACCCGGCCACAGGCAGCTACCACCCAGGAGCGCTGGACCCTGCAGCTGCTTCGGATTCGCCGACCTGGGTCTGCACCAGCCAGCAAGTGAGTGCGGGTCCCCAGCAGCGGCTTTAGAATCACTGGCCAGGATCCGCCGGCACCAGCCAGCAACCTCCAGGGCGGAGGCCGGCCATCTCCGGCTGCCTGGGGCCTCGGAGCTGAGCTTTCCTGGCAGAGAGGGACCGTCTCCGGCTGCCTGGGGATTCGGAGCAGTGGCCTGTCTTCCGAGCCACTGGGCCGCAGCTCCTGGAGAGATCTGGCCGGGAGCCGCTGGGGTCGCTGACTCTAGTGAGGAGCTTAGGGCCTTTGGCGCCATCTTACAGTGTCCCCAGGAGAGAGCAACCACCTGCCACCGCCTGAGCCCCCAGCGAGGAGTTCAGGCCAGCCTGGGCTCTCAAGCCCAGTGTCTCCATCACTGAGCACAGTTCTGTGACACCACCCCAACTTGGTCTAGTGCCCAGGCCCACACCCTGGCCCGGAGTCTAGCACCTTGCTGTATCTAATTGTCTATCAACACTAGGCTGCCTCTACCCAGCAACATTGATCATTGGGTTGGGTTGATCATTCCCAACCTGGAGGTAGTGGGACAGCACCTTTCTTGGGTTACCGCTTGATCAAGCACCTCTCAAACAACAGGTGAGCTACTGGAAATCGGCAGGGACACTTTAAGTCTTCACAGGGAAATTGCAATCCCTTGGATTCACACTACTAGAGGGGAAGATACACGAGAAGCATGAGAAAACACGGGAAGAAAGTGTCCCAAACAAACCTAGATGATATACCAAGAGAACCCAAAGACAGCATGGTAGAAGGAATGACAGAAAGGGAGTTCAGAATGATCCGAGAAGAGAATGATGTGACTAGAGAGCAGATTCAGGCTATGAATAATCAGCTAATAGAGCAATTGCAGGAAGCAAAAAATCACTTCAATAAAGAGATAGAAATTCGGAGAAAAAAACTTGAAGGAAACAAGGAAATGAAGGAAACAATAAACCAAGTTAAAAACTCAATAGAAAGCATAATTGACAGAATAGATCACTTGGAAGACAGAACCTCAGACAATGAAGACAAAATATTTAATCTTGAAAACAAAGTCAAACAAACAGAGAAGATGGTTAGGAATCATGAATGAAACCTCCAAGAAATATGGGACATCATGAAAAGACCAAATTTAAGGGTAATTGGGATTGAGGAAGGCACAGAGATATAAACCAAGGGTATGAATAATCTGTTCAAGAAAATATTATCAGAAAATTTCCCTAATATGATGAATGAGATGGAAAATCAATTACAAGAAGCTTACAGGACACCAAACGCACAGAATTACAACAGATCCACACCAAGTCACATTATAATGAAAATACCTAACATACAAAACAAAGATAGAATTTTAAATGCTGCGAGAGAAAAGCATCAGATTACCTACAGGGGGAAACC